>VZUA01096907.1:5265-20167 GCA_013401035.1 Horornis vulcanius | reverse complement strand
TATTAGCCTCATCTAAGCCAAAGGCATTAGCAAAGTAGGAGGAAGCTTCTAACATTCAAAAAGAGACACAAACTAATTTATAGTCATGTAACTATAGAGTACGACATACATTCTGTAGATGTGCTTTCCCTACATTTTCTGGACAGCACTATGCCTGCAGAATGACAATCCAAAATGCTTTAGAGGCAAGAGTCCTCATTTTCAGGAAAATTCTACAGGAATAAGCAGAAATGGAACTTTTCTGTTAACTACATGTGTATGATTCTAACCTTTTACCATATAGTCAGACACCCACATTGTAAGTTTTGGTCTCTGAACTGAAAATAATACGGTATACACTAATTTATTTATTTTCAGTGTATGTCTTCAATTACATTTCTTCTTTCATTTCTGCACACAAATTTTGAGTCAGCTGTCACAAATCTGGTATCCAGTATTGTTCTCTGTTGGGTGAAACAAGTATCTGTAGCAGCAGTTTTTCAGGAGGGTCTCTGACTGCATTACTGAGGTTGCTTGGGAGCAAAGACTTTTTACCTGTCTAGTATTATTCTGGAACATAGTGGAATAACTGTGTATCTGTGGACATACTTGGCCCATAGTGCAGGAAAAACCCTCTGCATGATAATGCTTTGGTTCTCCTTGTTGTTGACAAAGTACTGTGAGAAAAACATTATAAGAAAAATATTGTCCTGCAGCCCCTAACTTAGGAAAATTTTGGCAGGGAAAACTGGAAAGCTGTACTGAAAGAGAGAAGGAACAGGAACTGGATTTACCTACAGTACAAATAGGAAATAGTTACTTTCTCTTCAAAGCAAAGAATAAAAAGAGTCCATTTTTTTGTTTCACCTTGGTAGTGCTGATTTACCAGCAGTGTCTGGCTGCTGGCTTCATATTATTTTCTTCAGTTGGGCAAGTGCAACTGTTGATTTCAGTGCAGTCTGAACTGGATCTGAGAAATTAAACTGAATGAAAACATAAACACAATTGTGCTGGATTGCTTTTCAGCTGGAAGCATTTCCTGATTAACTTAGAAACTGGCCTCATAGAACCTTTGCCTGAGATCAGCTGGATATGAGATGAAGTGGAAGTGAAAAATAGGAGGCAGAAATAGGTTAAGCTGGTCTTGCCTCAGAGACAGCTGTATCAATACTTCACAGTCCTGCTTCATTACACTAAAAATGTGCCTCGCCAGTCTGGCCATGTTATTGTTACAGTCCTTAATACTTGATACAAAAATCAATGACTGTTCTTCACACCTCATGAATATGTAAGCTTAAAATCTTTGTAATCACTATTTTTTTTTTTATTGGTAAGGCTAATGATTTCTTTTTTCCCATCTCCCTAGTTGTGTCTGCTCTGAATAAGGCATGGTGTGTGAACTGTTTTGCTTGTTCAACTTGCAACACTAAGTTAACTCTCAAGTAAGTTTATGGATAAATATGATGTCATCCACACATATCAATAGTTCTCTTCAAAGTGTAGATGTTGCTACAGCGTAGCTGTTACCGTATGAAAAACATGTAAACAGCACTGAGGAAATAAGTGCCTTTTTCTTCCTCTTGCTCCACTTAGTACTCTAATCTCTTTCAGCTGTCTCTTCAGTCTTCCTTCAGTTAGTCTTCCTAACCCTTCTCCTTTTCCATCCTTTATTTTTTCTTGTTTAACTCTAAAGGGATAAGTTTGTTGAAATTGATCTAAAACCTGTCTGCAAACACTGTTATGAGAAAATGCCAGATGAATTTAAGCGACGACTTGCCAAACGGGAACGTGAAACAAAGGATAAAGAGAAGCAGAAAAAGAAAAAGCCAATCTGTTTGTAAACTTCTTTTCCTTCTCACCGCCACCTCGGCTCCTTTCTTCTTTGGTTAGTCCTAAGGATGCTTTTTTTTGCACTTTTGCATGAACTTGTGGCAGTCAAAACCAAAACATCTTTCACGCAACTGCAACTTGAAATACTAATTTGTTATTCCATTATCTTATGTTTAGTCTACAATTAGGTTTGAAAGGCTTTCTAAATTACACGGTTAATAAATATGGGCTTTTGGGTAAAATCTGCATAACTTAACAGGGTATTGTAATCACTGTCTACAGTGTATATAACTTGTAAAAGTAACTTAATGTATTTGTATAAATTGGAGGGTTAATTTTTTGCTTGTGCACATTTAATAGGATATTTTTTTAATTCTTTTTTTCACTATCTCATCTGCTAAAACTTTATCCATTTCTTTACTTTGTTGTTTTAGGAATAAATTTGTTGAGTTTGATATGAAGCCAGTCTGCAAAAAGTGTTACGAGAAGTTTCCTCTAGAGCTGAAGAAAAGACTGAAGAAATTAGCTGAAACGGTGGGAAGGAAGTAAAGACTTCATCTGCTCTCCTCTTCCTTTGTGAAAATCTTACAGATACTCCTTGGGGGGAGAGGGGAGTTGCTGCTTTGAGGCTGCAGTCAGACAACAAGTGCTGATGCATGCCTTCTATCAACCCAAAATATATTAAGATTCTTTGTTCTCTGTACATGTATGCTTACTTGTTGACAAACAGACCATACTTCCAAAATAAGATTTCTGACCAATAATGCCATTGTACTGATGCAGGTGGCCCATTCTGTACACTAATTCTCTGTGGAACTCTTTAGGGAGAGAAAATGTGCTTGTGAACGCCACCTGTGAAAACAAACTTTGCAAATGTGCCCAACTTTAGGGACGTGTATTATCACTTATGTTTGTGAGAATATTAACCTTTGTATAAAGCATGCAGACAAAACTTGCCCAGTTCAAGTGATTTGGGCAGGAAACCAGTATACTTTGCATCGTGGAAAATTTCACAGTTGGATTTCAGGCCAAGTCATCTCATTAAGGAGCCTTGTTTCAGATAGTTTGAAAGCTATCAGATTTCTAAATACAACCAAATATACAAATGTACAAATGACATACATAAAATGATAAAAAGGTAGATTGTGCTTACACGATGAATGTTTCTACATCAGGCTTAGCATGAGATACTTACATAAAAAATGTATTCTTATTGCAAGAAATGAGCATACTTAGAACTACTTGAATTTTGCTATATTCCACTTAAAATAACACATTAACTTCTATATATGCTTTTGCATTATATTTACTTTTTGTGCCTTATTCTGCTGGACCATACATAACAGTGTACCATTAAATATATATAGTTTTATATTTTATTTCATATTTTTATGCAGAAACTATATAGGAGGTATTTTCAAAAGATAACCTACTTTGCCTTAATTATACAGGATGCAAGAAGTATTTTATTTGAAATGTGAACATCTGCATTCAAAATTGAGCTTATGGACTTCATTGTTTTTCAGAACAATTCTGAAAATGCGTATTTCAATTAACTGGCAATATTAATTTTACACCTCTGAGTGTAAATATGCAAGGTTTGATCCTGCTAGGATCTACTTCTTTAGCCATCCTCAAGGACTGAGCTTACAAATACATTTAATTGTTTTATACTGTTGACTTCTGTCCATGCTAATTTGTTTTATTTTTCCCTGTCTTATAGAAAATACAGCTACTTAGGTCTTCTTGATGGTACGAAGTATGCAAACATTTTTTTTTTAGTTTTGTACATTAGTGACTTAAACAGATTTTATGTAATTTTGTAACAGGAAGTAAAATTTTCTTTCCTGTTTATGAAAAATTAGTTACTTTAAAACATCTGCTTTCCGTGTGTCATCAATAAAGGCCATGTTATTAAATCTTGTATTGCCTCTTTGAAATAGATGCTTGAGATGGGTGGGAAAGCAATAAGGCTCACTTGGCTCCCTGAGCTTTTACCGTGACTATGTAAATACTTCCTTATTATCCTGCTTTAAAGGAGACATATGCCTTTCCTAAAGGCATATGTCTATACATAGTTCTAAGGTTCATAAAAGAAACCACAATTTGTTTCATAAAGAATAGCTTGATTCTTTTGGATATTTTCTGAACTGGCGCAGTCACTAGGTTTTCCTAAAGACAGTATCTTGTCTGGGTGTAAAACATACACCCCCCTGTTAACTTCTTCTCTCCTGTTTTCAGTATAATGAAACTGTCACCACAAACTTCCAGATTATTGCTAGGTAGGGTATTTTTTGACTTTTTTATCCTTCATAATTATTGAATGCCAATCCTTGACCCTGTTGAAGACTATGAGAGCTTAAAATATCCTCAAAGCACAGTAGCCCTGTAGGAATTTTGGACTGTGCCATGGATTCACAGACCAGACTCTTGCTTCCACCTGAAGTTGTAACTGATCTCTAGGTTTTCATGTTGCACTGACTGTATATCTCCTCCTTCAGCCAGTGTGTGCCCAGCCTTACTGCTCAGAGTTGGGAAGGGTCACTAGGCCCAAAGCTAAATGGCAAGACCTGACTCATATCCACATTGCTCAGGGTTACATCCATCTGCTGCACAGCAGCCTCAGATATCCTCTCCACTCTGGTGGCCCTTGGGGCCTGACACGGGCTGGGTTTTCCCATTTCCAAGTTCCTGATGGTGAATGCTGTGCTACAGTTCACCAAGGCAGCACTTTCTGTTTCATGAACTTGTGTGTCTATGTCAGACCCCACGATGCAGCACTTAAAGCATCTGAGGGTATTTGAGGGTTCAAAACCTGATGAAGCATGGAAAAATGTTTGGAAGGGACTACTAGAGATCAGCTAGCCCAGCCATCTGCTCAGAGTGGGTCTAACTTCAGCGTTGCATCAGTGCAGAAGGTCTTGCTTTGCCAAATCGAACATTACCGTGCAAGATTTCACAGGACTTTGTGAAACTGTATGTTCCAGTGCTTCATCACCCTTATGGTGAAAATATTATTGGAGCCCTATCTCAAGGGGAGAGTTCCCCAAATCCATACTGCTCTCTTGGGAGCTGTCTTTGCCATGAACTGTCATTGGTATAATACCCCTGGACATTTTCATGAAGAGGATTAGTTAAAAGCTGTTGCAAAGCAGAGCCAGGAAGCAAGCTAACAATTAAGCAGCCTGGACAATTACACGTCTACTGTTGAAGCTCACTTCCTGGCCCAAAGCATTATAAATATTTTGTGTAGCTGCACATACTTTCCTAGAAGAGGCAGAGCCTAGTACTGTTTTTCTACCCATGACCTCTGTAAGGTCTGTCAAGGAATCTGTGAGCCTGGCATTTGGGAATGGACGCCTGAGAAGCTTTGACCCCTTCTGCTGCATGGATCAATTATGCATGGGCAAGAGAGGTTCCTTAGCAAGCCTGGTTAGGCTTGCAGTAGGGAGCCCTCCAGAAAGCCCAGGGGATGTCGCTGTAGGGGGAGGAGCTGAGCCTAAAGCCGTTCTGGTGCCGGCGGTGGCACGTCCTGTGCTCGGTTCCAGTGGGCAGGCAGCGAGCTGGGCTGGGCACAGTCAGGCTGCAGGGACAGCTCTCGAGTCACTGCTGCCCTGCCCGCTGCTGCGACCACCAGGGACAACAGAGAGAGTGCCACTTCCACAGAGGGGTGAGACAGTGACCAGGGCCAAAGCGCTGGACCTGGTCTATATGAAGGCGATTTCCCATGCCTCCCCATCAGCTTAAGTACAGTAATATTCTCCCGTGAGTCAAGTAAACTCCGATGTTCCCCTCTGCACCAACACCAACACTTCTATTAGTTAGCCTGGCAGGTGCAGATAATAAATTGTTTGATAATCCCAGCTGCAGGCACACCATTAAAAAGTAGAGAGAAAAAAAAAAAAGATTTTTTTTTGTGGAATTAAACCTGATGTCTAAATAAAATCACCATTAATAGAAGAAAGAATAAAAGAGAGGATTAGTTCTTTCAGCCAGGGTCTTACATGGATGTTGTTGGTCTTAAGAAAAAGTTGGCTATGTTTCCTTATTTTTCCTACAAAGAGGGTAAGAGCTGTGGGGCTGTCAGTGTATTTTAGGTGCAGCAGGAATCCTGTGACTGTCAATGGGTTGTTTGAGATTGAGAACTGGAGAAATTTTTAATGACACTTCTTCAGAGACATGGCCCAGTGGCCTCATTTTGACGAAAGCATCTGAACTGGCAGGAAAGGTGGCTAATTCCAGTGAGTAGAATCTGAGGCTTCCTCCTGGGAATTTCACCACAGGGCTGGCTCATCAAGCCACCAAACCCGTAAAACTACAGCTTGCAAATCTGTCCTGCCTTGAGGGTTGCTGGTCCATCTTTTAGTCCATGTTCTCAGCTGTGTTTTAGAACTTAATTACTTAATTATACTATCCACAGTGCCTGGAAAAAAAGGATTTCTCACTACAGCTGCTACAGTATTTGGAGGCTCATTTTCTAGAGCATTGGATCTCAGTAAGAAGGCCCTTATGCTTACAGATTATAGTTGCTTAGAACCACGAAGTATAAAATGATAGAATATTACAGGTTGGAAGGGACCTTAAAGATCTAGTCCCAAGCCTCTGCCATGGGGGACACGTCCCACTAGGCCAGATTTCTCAGAGCTCCATCCAACCCAGCCTTGAAAACTGCCTGGAATGGGGCACCCACAACCTCTCTGGGCAACCTGTGCCAATGCTTCACTACCATCACAGTGCAGAATTTCATCCTTAGATCTAACCTAAATAGCCTCTCTTTTAATTGTAGCCATTACTCCTTGTCCTATCACTACAGTTCCAGACAGAGAGGCTCTCCTGTTTCCCTGTGGGCCTCTCAGATATTGGAAGGTTGCTATGAGGTCTCCATTGGAACCTTCCCTTCCCCAGCTGCACAGCCCCAACTTCCTCACCCTATCTTTGTAGGGGAGATGCTCTAGTCCTTCTATCAACTTCGTGTCTCTCCTCTGGATTTGCTCCAACAGTTCCATGACCTTCTTATGGTGAGGGTGCCAGAACTGTTACTTAGCTTTAGGTAAAAATTCATTATCTAAATATACCTATCTATATATACATATGTGCATACATATATTTAGTATATTGTTTAGGTGATAAATATATTATCACCATATATATTTTTATATATGACCGAGGTGAGTTTATTGTAGTTTTAGGGGAGAAAATGCTAAAATTCAGTTTCCCACAGTTTTCCATGAAAGACTTTCTACCCCTGCTTCCCCTTCCTCCTGTGCGCATGCGCAGACCCGGCCAGGCCCCGCCCCCGCGGCCGTTGATTTGGGGGCGGGAGCCGGGCCCGCGCGGGGCTGCGCGCGCCGCACGGCTGAGCGGGAACTTGCGTAANCCTTGCAGGCCGCGGCTCGGTCTCCCAGAGAGGTAAGCGCGGCCTCGCGTTGCCCGCCCTCGCCGGGCCCCGTGGGCGCTGCGGCCGTTCCGTGCGGCCGGTGTGGGGCCCCATCCCCCGCCCGCTCCGCGCGTCCTGAGGCCCCGCCGCCCCCCGCGCCGCGGGGAGGCCTCGCTGCCCACGGGCCGGGAGGGTGGCTGCGCTCGCTGCCCCTGCGCTGCTGGCCAGGGGGAAGGCTGATCTCTGCGGGATCCCCGCACCGATCTCGGTGCTGGGGCTTGGTCTGCTTGCCCCGTCGTCGTCCGTGACGGTAAGAGGGAAAAGGATCCTTCTTTGGAGGGATGTCATTCTGGAGACACTCACACCCACCTGGACGCTCCTGTATCGCCTGCCTTAGGTGATCGAGCTATGGCAGGCTGTTGGACCTGATGATCTTCAGAGATCTCTTCCATTCTTGAGTATTCTGATATTCTATGAGTTATGGTGTCTTTGGGAGTGTTTCTGAGCGCGTAATTACTCGGGGTCTCCGTAAATCGAGTGAAGTAGGGGAAGCTGAGGAAGGGCCAAGGGATTTCACGTACTGGAGGTGCTTTCCCTAACTGGGAGCACTGGTTTATTAGAGCTATGCACCTGTATTTTACAACTGGTAAGCCCTAGTGTAGTTTTAAAGAGTCCGCCAGTTCTTTGAGTACAGACTACTTAGGTTTGTGAGCGTTTAGTTCCTGCTTTCCTGAGTTTCGTTTCTCAGAAAAGGATTCTCGAGTTTCGTTTTTTCAGAAGGATATAGACAAGGAACATGTGAAGCACTTCCCGTTTTATATGTTGTGCCATTAATATTCTTTTCTTTGTAGCAGTATTAGGAGAGGAGGAACTGGAAAAAATAATCTTCCTGTTGTATTTTAGTAACTGGCCAGAAGGATGAGGATCTCTGCATAAGTTGTTACCATTTTTCATTATATCTGGAAAAGGATCACAGTCTGATGCAATTCATGGGAGCTATTTAATCCTGAAAGATCCTGTTCTACTGTTCTTGAAATGATTTTTTTTTTTTAGTTAGAATATTCAGCACTGTGTTGTATAGGATGAATACATCCATGTTCACCATTATGCACTAGGGCTTTTATGCAGGCGTTGTGTACATCATCATTATCTGTATCTTTCCCAACAGCAACAAAGTTGCTTAATTAATCTGTGGCTTAATTGATTTGGGGGCTGTTTAGAGCAGGCAATTGTCAAAGGCATGACTCTCAGAATCATAGGTGCTCTTCAATTGGTGTTCCTGCTGAACTCAACAGCAAAATAAATCCTCTCTTGTTGTGTTTAAGACTAACTGGTACATATTTACTTGTTTATTTTTCTTTAATAAGTAATGCTTACAACTAATTGTATAAGCACAGTCACTGGTTGAGAATGTTACTGATTTTCCTGTTGAGTTGATTTAAGGAGTGGGGTGCTTATAAGGCTGCAAAGCATTTATTTTGAGGTTTCTTTTCATCCATGTTTAAAAGAAGATGCCAAGTGCAACTCCATTCTGACATACTTCAGTTTCCCTTTTATAACAGGCTTCAAAAATACAGTCTGGAAACGAGGTATCTTAGGAGGCCTGCTTTAATTTTTAACTGTTTCTCAAAATTTTGCATGAATAACAGTGGTGAGGGAGACTTATAATTCAAGTGATTTCAAAATGTACACACTTGTTTGGAATCATAGATGTAACTAGCTCCAGTATTTCTTGGTTCAAAAGCAGAATTGTTTTTGAACTGATATGGAGAGCTAAAGCTTTAAATTTGTCTGGTTTCCTTCTATCTTTTTGCTTGTAACTTTGTCAGTTCTTTAACTCACTCCTTTCACTTTTCCTCCTGATCATGCTTCTGCCACCTTGCCTTCTTTGTTACTTACTTTTTCTACCTCCCAAAAAATACCTTTGGAGATGTTTCACCACTTGCTTATAGGGTGTGTGTATTAAAGTTATTTTAGTCAGAAATAAACTACTGCATAAATACATTTCTTACCTAAACTGAGAATGACTCAAGTGAAAGTTGCTTCTTCCTCAAGTATATTTAAACAGTAGTGTCTAATGAAAATACACTACAGTAGGGCTAAATGGCAGTTCTCTCTCGATTTGTAGAATATCTTTTTTCCATGCTACATTGCAAAAGAATAAACTAAATATAGGTGACCCTATTCTTCCACTATCTTTATTGAGTGATACATGAAATACCACGTGTATGTGGCTTGTTGTTTTGTTCTCTGGTATTCTCTATCTTCCTTGTAGCCTTTTTATAGCAAAAACTTTTATTCTTTTCATTCTTAACCTACATCTTTCAGAAACAAACCCTTATATATGATGAGTGGATTTGAGCTGGTAATGCATTGTCAAATTCTATTACTTGAGTATTAGGTATTGCTGAAAAGAAAGGTCTCTCGTTAGGGAATTACTTTTGAAGTACCAAATGTCTAAAGTGTGTTTGTCATGGTTTTTCTCCTTCAGAAATCAATGAAAGGATTCCTCTTTGCTAAGCTGTATTTTGAAATAAAGGAATATGAACTTGCTAAAAGGTAACATGCATTGAGGGACATTTGTTTTTTTGTTCTCTAAAGTGTAAAAGAAACTGTTTATATGAAGTAGACCAGAGAAACCAAGATGAATGTCATGCTGCTTTAAGCTACCAGCCAGTATTGACATTGAGTGCTATTTAGACTTCTGTAAAACAATAATTTAAAAGAAGAATAGTTTATGTCGTACTGAAAAAACTTACCTGGCTGAATTGGCTGGGTTTTTGCTCATTGTATTAAGTAGTTCTTACCATTTCTACAAACTCCTGTCCTGCTTTTGTTTTCTTAATCAACAGAAATACAGGCTGGTGAATAAGTAATGTTTGTACAGGTATAAACAATGTTGCTGCCTACTTAAAGGTCCTGACAGTGTTTGGAACACGTCTATACTTCTGTGGTTGGCCAAAGCATCTAGAACAAAATATATCTGTGTGTCCTGTATGGCAGATAAAGTTGCCATTAGAGCTTGGGTAGGAGGGGGAGTGTTAGTGAAAAATACTGGTCAAGTAACTGACCTTTTTTCCCCTTCATAGATACATATCTACATACCTCAATGTACAAGAGAGAGATCCCAAAGCACACAGATTTCTTGGACAAATTTATGAAGCTGAGGATAACATAGAAAAAGCTTTTGGGTGTTACAAGGTAAGTACTGCATTCACCCCAACATTTTACTTTATTCATTTATAAATGAATTTCTAAAACCCTTCTATGGCTGAACATTCTCAAACCCATAGAAGAAAACACACTCCTGGAAAACTGTGTCATACACGTTTGACACTGGAAAGCCCATGGAGCACTGAAGAGAGGATTCTTCACTTGAAATCACTTGCTTCTATAGTATATTTTAAAGTTACTTCTTTGTTTTTTTTCTCTTGGACTTGATCTTTGTGCTACCTGCTGTTAAGTTCTCCTTAAGTTCTCCCCAGGTCATGCATTGCCTCTTGTACTGTTGTAGAATCCTGTAATGCAAACTGTGTGATGACAGCTGGAGTTTAGTTGCTACTAGAAGATTATAGGCTTACTGTGGAGGTTTTTTTTTGGTTGGTTTTGAAGAGGACAGGTGCAGAAGGGAGGGATGAATCTTAATTTTGATTAGGCAAGCATATAAATGTCAAATTATTAACTAATAATATTGGGTTGCTATTGTTCTGATTTTGGAGAGAAAGATTGCTCAAACATCTGGCCAGTACAACTCTATGTATGTAGTACTACCACACTTCATAAACTGTGTCTTAATTTTTAAAAAAAAATTTATGCCTGGCTAGACTAGAGGTCCTTATAGTCCTGCTCTCCATGTATAGCAGTAGCTAGTGATAGATGCAGAGGAGATGGTGTTTATATTGTCTCTTATGCTTTTCTGAATTTCAGCAGTTCTGTTTGGGCGCTGTAAACTCATGGTGGCATGTAGAAAGGCTTTTCTTATATATTCTGTATTTATAGATTTAACTAATCTAAATAACTGGGTATGTTTGTGGGGGTGTAACTCTTACCTGTTCTACATGGATCATAAGTTAAAATTGCCTTTTTTTTCTTGGCTCCTGTGTCTGCATGGGGAAAAATAGCGTTCTGTGGAGTTGAACCCAACACAGAAAGATCTTGTATTGAAGATTGCGGAGTTACTATGCAATAATGACATCACTGATGGAAGAGCAAAATATTGGGTTGACAGAGCTGCTAAGCTCTTTCCGGGGAGCCCTGCTATTTACAGGTTGAAGGTATGTTCAAAATTACCTCTGTTCAGTGGCTTGAGCAAACTTTCAGCACTTGTCTGGAGTGCCTTTTGCATGTTACTTCAAGCAAAACTCTGAATTATTTTAGCATCTTTAATATTAAAACTATTAGATGTTACTCTCTGTCTAGTCTGACTTTTTTGTCCTGTTTAAAGGAAACTGCAGCTGCATGCTTTCATACCCTTGCTAATGTTTCCAGTTTAATCCTCTTCCAAAATGCTGAAGAGATTATTTATCACAGTCCAGAAGTTAAAGACTAAATAGGTGTCACTTGTTCTTTGTGTCGTGTCACTGGCACGAAGGTAGCCAACTCAGACTTTCTTGCTTTACACTGCTTTTTGTTTTAAAATCTGTATTATGATCATTTCTGTGGAATGTGAGAAATGCTGTAATTCTCAAATATCATGTAAATACTTTGAGCCATGCAGTATCACTTTTGCACAGGTATATTAATTTTAATTACTCTTGGTAAGAGGCATATTCTTCGGATTTTTCTTCTGTGGAAGTCCCATACATATTGAAATATTTCAATATCTCATCAAACTTCACATAATACCTGAAACTTAAGAGTACTCTAGCTAGAGTGATGTAGTCTATGTAGTGGAGGAAAGAATGTTGTCTAGTACTGTAGCTGCTCAAAAGAATGATGTAGGAAATGAAATATTAATGTGTCACCTTCATGTTTCAACAGGAGCAGTTACTGGATTGTAAAGGAGAAGATGGGTGGAATCAGCTTTTTGACTTGATTCAAGCAGAACTTTATGCAAGACCAGATGATGTCTACATAAACATCAGACTAGTTGCTCTCTATCGTTCAAATAACAGATTAAAGGATGCTGTGCTCCATTGTCAGGAGGCAGAGAAGAGAATACCTTTGCAGTCAAGCTTGGAATGGTGTTCCTGTGTTGTAGAGACATTTGAGGTGTTTAATCATATTTTGATCCTGTGGTAGTCTTCCGTATCTTTTTACCTGGTCTATTTCTCTTAGTGTCCTTATTCTGACAGCTATTTCTCAAGGGATTTAACTCCTTCAAATTCAAGTCTACTGAAACCAGTGGAATTACAAAATACTTCTTGTGTTTTTTTGGGTTTTTTTTAATTGGAATTTTCTCCCTAAAATTAACCTTTATAGAGCTATTGAGTTTCTGACTTCAAAAGCTGAGTTAGACACAGCAGTTCCATTAGGGATAAAATTGCTCAAACAAATAGTTCCCTGGAACTTTGCTGCTGAAGAATATGTTAAGGTCTCACCTGTGAAACTGGATTATGCAATAAATGCTACTAGTGTGTTTTGGAGAAGTACTGCCCTTGTCTTCATGGAAGGATGACTGTTCCTTATCCTGTGATGAACTTTCTTCTTTAGGAATATCTGGAATCTTTACAAGACTTGGAGTCTGATAAAAATAACTGGAGAACTATCAAGAAAGATCATCTGCTGGCCTATTCCAGCTTTGTCAAACTGACACTTTCTTCCAGAGATGTTCAGGAATGCAGAGAGGCACTTGAAAGGTACTGTTTAAACTTTTCTGTAGAAAGAAAAAACCCTCTAAGAGTGATTTGGGTCCACATAACATCTACCAAGCTTCTGTTTAACAACTTGGTTTTGGATGGGAAGGAGATTATCTGTGCTGACCACCAAGAGTGGTTCTTTCTGGGTGTGAACCCCAAGCTGTCTTTGGACAGATGTTTGAGTGGTCAGCACACAGACATAGAGAAGACTCATTTATATCCTGGGTCTTTGTACCTTCTTTTCCTTCAATTAGAAAAGTTTTTCTGTACTTCAGCAATTGACTAATCCANTTTCTCTGAATGCTGGAGCTGTGGGGCTGAATCTGTGTACGCAGGTAAAGCTCCAAGCTCTGCCTCTGCTGGGCTGGAGAAAACCTTGAGGTCCGAGTAACACAATGGCACAACTTGTGGTGACTCTCAGAACTGTGAATTGCCACCTCTGCTCATCTCTACTTGTCAGAGAGATTTTAGATGCTTGTCAAACACCCTGCTTTGCAGGAGCAGTGGCCACCTGATGTTGCCCCTCTGGCTGTGCTTGTACAGGTGTTCTTTGAGAGGGAGAAGAAAAGGCTTCCAATCTGTGGTGCACCTAGAGTAGTACAAGATACTGTTTGTAGTCAATAATTTGATTAGGATCTGTGTTTCTTTCTTGCCATTATCTTTCCTTTGTTACTGGGTTTTACTAACTTATCTTTGCTCCTTAGTAGAATAATGGTTGTTATATTGCATTTTGTAAAAGTATTCTTGAGTCTGTTAATCTTGCATGAGTATTTGAAGTAGTACAGAATGGATGAGGAATATTTAATACCGAAGTATGTTTTATTTTTCTCCTCTAACATTGACCATGTTGGGTTTTCTGCTTCTGATTTATTAGAGTGTTCAGAGATGTTCACATTTGAAGCACTTCCAGATCATGGCAATGCTAACAGCCATTATAATCTTGTTCAGCAGCTGAAAAATTGTTTTAACTGTTTCCTGGAAACTCTCTTCTGAGTGGGGATTGTATAGTAACCTACAGGTACTAGAATTTCTGTAGTACCTTCTATTTTTAAAGAACCTGTCAAACAGTATTTTTGGACTTTACTGATAATGAAAAGAAGGGGCAGAGGCAACAGTACCTCCTCTAAATTTGTGTCTCTAAATTTGCAGTAGTGAACAAGTTTATCCACATGGTTCAGGACAAGAGTTTTAAAAGTAGCTGTGCAAAAATGTCATGAAAAAGACTGTAAGTATCTAGGCAATATTTACTTCAATAAACTTGAGAGCTTTGGGAGTTTAAGGTACTTGTACTTTCTAGTAACTTGGGTTTAAGCAAGTTACTTAAGAAACAGTACTTTACTCATGAAATTACTTAATTCAGAGTTAAATAGCATGAACCAAAATCAGCTGCTGTAGCTTTTACCAGGACTGTTTAGAATAAGTCTTCTCTGTATTTTAGTTTTGATCGTATGCTTCAGTCAGTAAAACCATATGTGAGTGTGGCTGACGAGTTGTCTCGTACCTATGTGGAAATGAAAGGACAGCTGTACATGCATGCTGGAGCTTTGCTGCTNAGTTTGTCTATCTAAAGGAGAACTGTGTCCTCACTCACCAAACCCTCCTCTTTCACAATTGTTTAAAAGTTTCAAATGACACAAATAGGGTAAAAGTATATCTTCAACTATTCCCCTTGCCAGAGTAACCTGATTCTTAAGTATTAGTGCATTTATTTCCTGCAGTATATTTCCTTTTTCATAATACAACAAATACACATGTTGAGTGTCTCCTATTCCTGTAGGGAGGGAAGGAGAGGAATTGAATAGTTCCCATATACTTGTTCAATAGACAACAGAATTTAAAAGATTAATGTTATTTGCCTTATTAATTCATTGCCTTGACTGTCCTTTTTATGCTATTGTTTGCATTGCAGGTATTATAC
>VZUA01096892.1:0-10283 GCA_013401035.1 Horornis vulcanius | reverse complement strand
TTCCTAAAAATGACTTGTCAACATCTAAAAAATCATTGTATCATAATCAAATAACTCAAGCCCTTTTAGGGTTGGTAATTAACAGAAGCACCAATAAAATTACCATCTCTTCTTTCCAGTGAGTAAAAAAATGTCACAGAAGTATGCAGTTTTAGGGTGGGGTTTTTTTCCATGAATGATACCGTTCATTCTTCCTCTGCTTTGTGACTGATAACTTTGAGGAAGAAAATCTTAAAAGAGAAAGAAAGATTGCCAGGCAATGCTTGTACAAAAATTTATAAATGTGGACCCATCTGTATTCATTATTTTACTATGGGATACTGTCCCTTCTTTCTCAGCTTTGTGGTTTAAATTCCCATACATTAATCCATTTCTATGAAGTTCCTTTTTTAATCTTTTACATACTTGAAACATAAGAACTTGGGTTCCACATTGTTGATTTAGAACTGCATGAAATAGTAAATGGCACAATTTACCACACTGACAATACTTGACCAAGCAACTTTTATGGCTTCTAAGCTCTCCAGTTACAATTTTCTGCAATATAAGTAATTAAGCATGTCTGCAGCCTGATAAACCTCTTTTGTATAGGTCAAAGACACAACAGAACTGAAAAAGACAGCCTCCTGTCCCATTTCATACTCAAAATTGTACAAGTTAAAATTATTATCATTTCAAAATTATTTCCTCAAAATTATTTTAAGGAAATGGGGTTTTTAAACAGAAATATTGCATTTGTTGGCAGCAGATCTTAAAGAAGTGGGTGAATATTATATAGCTACATTGCTTTGAAAAAAAAAANGTCCAGCATTAAAAGTTTGCCTCTCTTTCTCTATCTCCAGCACCACTGAAATTGTGAGAGCATTACAAAGAACACTACTTTAGAGATTCTTGTACTCTTAAAACATTCTTAAAACCCTGAAAGTATTAGCATTTCTCTGTAGATACAAAAATCTTTCTGGTTGCTTCTCATGGACATGTAATGCAGTGTAATAGCCACCAACAAAACCAATAAAGCTTTGGTGTGAATGTGCTTCATTAAGCTAAAATGGTTAACATTACATAAATAAAGTTTACAGTTTCTTCAGGTAAGAGAGATCACTTTCATAAATCGTGGGTCATCCTAGACAATGAGAAATTTTATCTCAAATATGCAGTGTTGTTAAACTTTCACTGTCTCAGATTTAGTTCTAAGAATCAACAACCCCTGGTAACTTTAATTTTGTCCACATTTCATTCAACTTCTTTTATCTTTGAGTTAGTAACTAATAATCTCACAAATAGCTCATGGTCCTTCTCACTATAATCTCTGAGATAACAAGAGACTTACATATTTTTCTGAAATATTTATGCTTGTTACCACAGCATTCTGTCTTCCTTGGGGTTGCAAAAGAGGAAATGAAGGAAGCATAACTATTTTGTCAGGAATAGTTTATCAGCAGAGAATGGGATACTGAAAGCTTCTGAAAACAGACTGAGAGCATAGGAGAACTAATGAACAATTCAGTTAAGGAATGATAAAGCAAATGTAATTAGTGGAAGCACTAGATGATTAAGACCCAGAACTCCTCTAAAGTAATATTTGACAAGTAATAAAAAGTAGATTTGAACTGATCGTAAAGGTGAGGGAAAGGATAATAATGACGATTCCTTCAGGACTACTTCATTAGTTTTCACTGACTTCACTATGCATAGGTTCTTTCACTACATCCCAGGATCAGTGTTTCCTTAAAAACATACATGAATATGGACTTACTACCATGACAATTAAAACACAGGTCTAATAGCTAGGAGCAAGGGATTTGACATTTATCCTGGATAAGCACTATGATTCTGGAGCATGTACTATCCCGTTCATACCTAATGCACACCTGGAGGTGCTACCCTGTATTAAAATATGCTGTATGCACATCCTGAGGAAACCTTCACTATTTTGATTTGACAGCCTTAGCAAGTAAGTTTATCAGCAAACTGTAAAAAACCCTTTCAGGCATCTTCAGCAAACCCTCAACCCTGCTTTGTTCACTAAACATTTTTCAACCATCCTAACAACATTTTATAAGCAGGGCAATATAGGAATACTTATGTGAAAAATCAATGAATCATACATTAGATAGTGTTATGGTTCACTAAAATATTTGAGGTTTCAGCTAAATGGCTAATTACCTTGTAGAGTAAAAATTATTATTTGTTTCAGGAAGGTGAAAGAAAAATTTTTGATTTGGCTAAAGATGCAAAAGCACTCTGCTTCTGGCTCTTGCTCAGCAAACCTGAGTGGCAGCAACTGTGACAGCCTGAGTTTTAGTTCTGACTTAACCAAAAAGGGAAAAAGTTTTTACCATGCTCAGATCTAGTCTAATTCTGCCACCAGGGAAAGAATTTCTCTTAATTTAGAAAATCATAATATATTAAAGACCATCCCATCAGCTTAGTGTAAAAGCCATAATATGCTTAACACCTACTCTCTGATTTCAGCTACTCGTGTTGACACAGGTAGAAACACAGAATCATAAAACATTCTGAGCTGGAAGATCATCAAAGTCCTACTCCTGGCTCTGCACTGGACAGTCCCAAGTATCACACTATGTGCCTGAGAACATTTTCTAAATGCTTCTTGAACTCTGACAGGCTTTGTGCTGTAACCACTTCCCTGGGGAACCTGCTCCAGTATCCAACCACACTCTCAGTGAAAAACTTTTTCCTGATATCTAAGTTAAAACTCACCTGACACAGTTTCAGATCAATCCCTTAGGTCCTGTCACTGATCACCACAGAGAATAGATCAGTGCCTGCCCCTCTGCTTCTCCTTTTGAGGAATCTGTAAATAGCTATGAGGTCTCCCTCCGTTTCCTCTTCTCCAAACCAAATTACCTCACCCACTCCTTGTATGCCTTCCCCTTCTAGACCGTTTTCCATCTTCATAGCCCTCCTCTGGATACTCTCTGATACCTTTATATTTTTCTTATATTGTGGCACTCTAAACTGCACACAGGACTCGGGGCAAGGCCTCCCCAGTGCAGAGCAGAGTGGGACATTGCCCTCTCTTTCCCAGCTGGTAATGCTGTGCCCAATGCTCCCCAAGACATGATTGGCCCTCCTGGCTGCCAGGGCACTACTGACTCACATTCAACTTGCCATTGACCCCGTCCCCCCGGACCCTTTCTGTGGGGCTGCTCTCCAGCATCTCATACCTATCTGTCTACATCCATGGTTGCCTGGCCCAAGGTGCAGAATCCAGCACTTGCCTTTGTTAAACGTCATTAACAATCATGGTGATTATCCAGCCCTCTAATTTGTCCAGGTCTCTCTATGGGGCCTTGCTGCCTTTGAAGGAGTCAACAGCTTCTCCCAATTTAGTATTATCTGCAAACTTACATAGTATACCTTCCAGTCCTGTCAATCAACGATCTCCTTGAGTATTCTCAGATGAGTGCTATCAGGCCCCATAAATTTATAGTGATCCAGCTGGAGCAGCAGATTCCACACAATTTCAGTCAGCTGGGAGTTATCATTCTCACAGCCATGGTCCTCCAGCACAGGGCACTGAAATCACCTTAGTCAGCACTGAAGACGGGCTGAGAAAGTATTAAGCAACTCCTTCTATGTCCCTGCTTGTAAAGTGACCATCCTCATAGTGGGACGACGTTATTTCTGCAATAAGTATTAAAAAAAGTCTTTTTATTGTCCTCAATGGCACTAGTCCCTCCAACTGAGCTTTGGCTACACCAATTTTCTCCCTACAGTGGTGAGCAGCATCCCTCAATTCCTTCCATGTCACCTGACTTTGCTTGCACCTGCCTTTTTTGCACTATCTCCAAAATCCTAGCTCAGCAAAGCAAGCCTTCTCCCTCATCTGCTTGACTTCCAACATCTTGGAATTTCCTGCTCCAATGATGTTAGGAGGTAATGCTTAAAAGATGACCAGCACTGATGGATTCCAGCACCTTCTAAAGTATTTTCCCAGGGGACACTACTCACTAGTTCCCTGAGAAATCTGAAGTTTTCTCTCCTTATGTCGAGGGTTGAAGTTTTGGTGGTACTTTTCCTCCTGCTAACAGAGACCTTAAGCTTGTTTACTTCATGGTTTCTGTGGCTAAGATGGCCACCAATCTTCACTCATGAGCTACTCTCAATTAATATGCAGCAAATGAAGGAGGGCATCTTTCCTAGTTGGCTCCCTCAGTACTTTTACCATGAAATTACTATCTAGCTATTTTAGAAATCTTCTGGACCTATTTTTTCCAGTTGTGTGATGCTCTCAGTTTCTGGCAGATTGAAGTCCCCTGTAAGGACAAGACCAGCTGGTGGTGTCTTTTAGTTTCTCAAAAAATAATCCATTGGCGTTATTGTCCTGGCTAGGTAGTTAAGAAGACTCCCATGATGGCATTGGCATTGTTTGTTTGCCTCTTGATCCTCACCGAGAAGCGCTCAACCATGCCATCACCAATTGTAAGCCAGCCCCCCATTATATACAACACCATTCACCCTGCCTTCTGAAGAGCCTGTAACCATCCAACATGGCATTCTAGCCACAGGACTCATCCCACCATGTTTCACTTATGCCATTCATTCAGATGGGACTGGGCTGAAGCTTTGAGCTCATATTGTTTATTATTCATACCGTATGCATTGGTATAGAAACATTTCAGATGTGCCTCATTGTAGCTGACACCTCATGGAGTAGACTGAGGGAGACCACTAGAGAGCACTTCCTCAAGTTTTGGCATACCTTCCCATTGCTCATCACTGGCAAGCTGGTTTTATTTTTTTTGCTCCTTCCAAGTTAATTTGAAGACCTATCAATGAGCTTCTCTGAGAAAGGTGCATCCCACCAGGTGTCTCTAGACCAAGTGTTGTATAGATCATCCTACAGCCAAAAACCCCAAAATTTTTCCAGTGATACCAGCTTTGAAACCATGTGTTGATCTGATGAATCTGCCTACTTCTTTTGATTTTATTCCTTGCCAGTGGAAGGATCGAGGAAAACACAACCTGTGCTCCTGATCCTTCAAGCAATCGTCCCAAAGCTCTGAAATGCCTTTTGATTGACTTGGGCTTCCCTCTGTTATCATGTTACTGCCGATTTGAAGAACCAATGCAGATAATAATCAGAGGGCCCTACTAAACTATGGAGTTGTCTAGCAATGTCTCTTACCCAAGCCCCTCAGAGGCAGCACAATTCTCCATGGTTTGGGTCTGGTCTGCATACTAGATCCTCTGTTCCCCTTACAAAAGAGTCACCTATGACAACTACTGTTCATTTACTCATAACAGACGAGGTCGTGATGTGGAGGGTGGATTTTGTTGGTCTATGTGGCCCCTCTATCCCAGAAGGACCTTTGTCCATCTCATCAGTTGACTGTCCTTCTAGTTGCAGGGCCTTGCACCTGTTAGAAAAGTGCCAATCCTACTTGTCATCATCTAATTTTCAGGAGAAAGAGCCTTCCTCCTTGTATGGGCAGTATGACCAGATTTCAACCTTCAGTTGAATAGGTCCTTGACCTTTGACTAACTATTTTACCCTAGTTGGACTTAATTTTGTAAAACAAATCAAAAAGGGTCAGGTTCAAACTGAGACAAAGATAGGGCTGGATTGATTCTTGTTTGCCAATACTTCCTTTTCTTTCAAATTGTCCATGAGTATGCAAGAGGACTGGAGAAGCAGAAAGCCCCTGAGCAAAGTAAGTGCTTTGGAAACAAAATTATCATGTTTGTAAAGGACATTTAGTAATGGCTCAATCTGTCAGTAAGATTCTCCATTGTCCTATATACAGGCAAAGCTTTTGAGCCTTACTAATTACGCATACAGCCGCAAGATTATACTAAAAAGTGAGCTTTCAAAAGGAGTGAATCTATGCAAACTGTTAAAAATGTATCTACACAGATTAGTCCTTCAAATAATAATGGAAGAGGAAAATAATAAGCATATACTGCATACACTAACAAACTGTCCATTTCTCTGCCTAAAGGAATGAATATACACTCTAGATTACCAATGCAAATGAAGAGACATCTGACACCACTGTAACTTTCTGAAATTCAGTGTAGAACAGATGCTAAAGAGAATCTATGAAATAGCTGAATGATTGAGAGCTCAGTCTTTAAATGGTCAGTTTTGTAGAAGAACATCCCTTTGATCCAACTGACTCTCCATTCCAGCACCACAAACACAAGCATCTTTCACTATCAAGATGGATTATCACATGGTCTAAGAACATTAACATGAGTGAGGAGAAATTACTCTGCTAATGAAACCCAACACAAGCAAAAAGCAGGATACTTCTGGGAAGGATAGTAGTCACAAAACTCTCTGGACCCCTCTCAACTTTGACATTTTCCACACAGTGATGCCAATTTTTACTGGAAATCAACACTGAATTTCCTCTTAGAAGAGTAAGGATTTTTACTAAATACTGTTGATACTTTAGGGTACTATATACTGAAAAATTTATTATAAAAGAAATCTTACAAAATCTTTAGAAGTCAGTAAAGACAAAGCATTAAATTACTGCTAGAGTAATCAAGAAGGATGAATGCAAGAGGCAAAAAAAAAAAAATCAGCTACATGTGTACAGAGAGTATGTCTAACTTTAAATATGTTCCTAACTTTGTAACATACAGTTGAGGAATCTGAAGGTCAGTTTGGACTGTCATTATAGAGAGCTATGTGTCGCCTTGTTTCCCAGCCTTCAGCCTTGGAGTCAGAAATTTCATGTAAACAAAGTAATGTTTACAGAACTCTTTATCATGTTTTTACATTCCTTTCTGTTAAAGGACAATTGATGGACACTTTCTCAGACCAGTGGAAGTGAAGAGGTTGAACCTCAGTCTTCCAATGTGGTCTCTTTTCTAGAAATCTATGTAAGTTGTAAGAAAAATAAACTTCCTCTTTTCCCGCTTCGACTCCGTGGTGATCACTGCGTCTCCCTCAGGACAGCATTGCATTATAGCTATGAGCTTTAATCATCAAAAATTATACAAATTTTGTGCAGAAGAATCAGCATGAGAAAGATCAATGGAGGAAGGGAAGCAAGCACAATGGCTTGGAGAGGCAGACCAAAGAAATGTACCTATTGTGAGGGTATATTTCTTTGCCACACAGGGTATGCTTCACATACAAGTTAGAAGCAATTATGTGACAATAAGGCCTCTGTAAGCAAAGGGAAGGACACAGATTGTCACCCTGTTCTTTTTAGCCTTCTGGTAGCATACATTTTTGTAATGGAGTTTCTCACGCATTTTCATGTACACAAAATATTGTTTATGCAACTGTCTTATTGTTGACATTCCTCTCTAGGAGAGGAGAAACTTAATGGACTTCTAGTTTGACCAGTGTGGTTGGAGAGGTAGCAGCCTTCATCCTCCAATCCCTGGTCATTGTCCAAAATCTATGTAAACTGAAGTAA
This sequence comes from Horornis vulcanius, assembly GCA_013401035.1. NCBI lineage: Eukaryota > Metazoa > Chordata > Aves > Passeriformes > Scotocercidae > Horornis > Horornis vulcanius. The sequence goes on along the minus strand of VZUA01096892.1, from coordinate 2,877 downwards.
TAAATAAACTTCCTTCTTTTTCCTGCCCTGGCGGCTTGACATGTGCGTGTGTTCATTGCGTGTCCAATAATGACAACAGATTATTAACATTTTTACTCCTTTTTGTCCTGGAAAATGATATTGTAATAATTATTCATGTTCCTACACCAATCAGAGTGCAATCACCCCTGTTGCAGACATAAGGTTTTAAGCCTGCAAACCACAAAGCTCATTGTGAGAGAAAGCATACTTTATTGGATCACCTAAAAGAGTTGAAGGAAAAAAAGTATGCTATTAACTTAAAAAACCTCAGGTCTCAAATACTTTGCCTTTTTTCCAAATGGTCCATTAAAGATACTATCCTTCTCCTTTTAAAGCAAGGGTGCTTATACACAGATGACATGATCACCCTCTTGAATAAATGGTTAGAGACTTCCAAAGTTTTAAGTAGTAGCTGTATACAGAAACAGACTGAGAGAGGTATCAGTACTAGCACAACCTTTACAAAACCTCAGGGCTTCTAAGAAGCATTTATACTGAGAATGATTTACAGACATAAAAAAACCTGCAATGTTTTTGAATGCTCTATCTGTGTAATAAGAGGCCCCAAAGCCACATGAAACCAGTCTTTCTTGGGGGTAATGTATATCACCATACCTGTTTACTACTGGAAAGTCAAGAGAAGTAACCTGCTGCAATAAATTGCACCAGCAAAAAGAGATAAAACTTTCCCAATCTGGTTGCGTTATGTATTCTTTACATAAGCTCTTTCTTTTGGTATTTTTACCCATTTTCCTTCACAGGTTTTAAAAATTATGTTCACTTTTGTACTGTGCTGCTAAGATGAGGTATTTGGTTGTTGTTGTACTTCTAAACATGAAGTCTTTATCATTGCATCTTCCCACTGTCATTCCTAACACTACACCTGTTATTTTATCCCATGAGCAGATTCCATTCTTTCAGTTATTTTAACACCCTGTTTTATGATTTGAGAAAGCAAACAGCAGAGCTGGTCAAAACAAGGACAAACTCATGAAAAGACAAAATAAAATTCTGAATGAGAGATAACATCCAAATGTCAAACACTTGTATTAAAATGAGCCTAAGAGCTATGGAAATTCTCTTTAAGACCCTGTTTCTTCTTAAATCCTTGGGGCCAAATGTATAGAACAGACGCTGGGACTGACAAAGACAAGAATGACAGGCAGTTGTTACCATGATTTTTATGCCTTCTGAACATCTGAAGCACAAAGTTAATAGTTAATTGTCACTAAACTTTCATTAAAAAGAAGCAGAGTTAGAGCCATTACTCATTCAACATCTCTTAATTTGAGATATTTACAGTTGCAGTCTTTCTCCAGCCTCCCCTCCTGATGGCAAAGCCTGCAAGTTAAAACAATAATACATCCACAGCTTATAATTAACATTCTCTGTACTAAAATTTGACTTTTTCCAGGGAACATAAATATTCTTTTATATTACATATAAAAAAACTGATGTCTCTTAGCTGGAAAAGATTCATTTTTGCACAGGTTGAAGAAAACCCTATTTTAAGATATATCTTATTATAACTAACTGAGAAAAAGATTTCTTGTTTCTTCAAACAGAAAAGACAAGAGCAAAATAAAAGAGAATTTAAAAAGCATTTTTCCCTGTAAACAGAACAAGTAATCTTTATTTTATCTTTCATATTTCTGGAGTGAAATATTCAGAATAAAGCAATATATTTTCCTAGCCTGCCATGTCAGACTTACTTGTCATGAAACTCTCCTGGTGAACAACTTGGTTGAACACACTTCTGCATGTTAATAAGTGTTTTAAATTCCTTTAAAAATCCCACATTATTCCTGCCTCAAATTAATCACTGCTGACTGTGTTGGTGCATTGCTGTCTTTCCATTATGTAAAATAGAACAGAGGTCATAATTAAGGGCAAAAGCATTCTAGCCGATGAGTTGGCAGGGCTGATTGAGAGGGTTTTGAACTAGGTTTGAAGAGGGAAGGGGATTAAACCAGGGTCTCCAGAGAGGAGCCTAAGGGTGGTAAGCCAGAATCAGGGGTGAAATCAGCAGCCCAGCTGAAGTACATGTACACTAATGCATGCAACGTGGGTAATAAACAAGAGGAGCTGGAAGCCATCCTAAAGCAGCAAAGCTCTGATGTAGTTGCCATCACAGAAACATGGTGTGATAACTTGCATGACTGGACTGCTGCAATGGATGGCTACACACTCTTCAGAAGAGACTTCGGCCTATTCAGGATGCTGATTCAGAGAGTATCTTGGGAAACAGCCCTTAAAACAAGGGGACCCAGGAGGAATGGACATACTTCAGGAAAGAAATCTTCAAGGCACAGGAGAAAGCTCTTCCTATGCACTGAAAGATGAGCTGACAGAGAAAATTACTCGCCTGGATGGGAGCTTTTGAAGGAAGTCAGGGGAAAATACAGGAAACGTCGCATCTGGAAAAAGGGGCAGACAAATCAGGAAGTGTTTGTGTTGTTAGTTATATAGAAAGAAAATTAGAGGGAAAAGCTCAATCAGAACTTAACACTTCCAGAAGGGATAATAAAAAATGCTTTTATAAACACATTAATAGCAAAAGGAGGAGGGAGAACCTTGGTTTTTTATTGGACATGGGTGGGGAATATAGTTACCTATATTCTGAGGTACTTGAAACCTTTTCCGCTGTTTTCAACAGTAAGACAGGTGTTCCTCAGGACAACTCACCTCCTGAGCAAGTAGATGAGGACAGGGAGCAGAACAAATCCCCTATAATCCAGGAGGAAGCTGATAGCAGCCAACTGAGCCATTTTCATGCTGTTATGGGTTCACACAGTTTGATTTTTAGTTGAAGAAAAATATAGAATATTGCCCTGTCAGGACCTTTAAATTTCTTTA
>VZUA01096891.1:1428-12066 GCA_013401035.1 Horornis vulcanius | reverse complement strand
TATATTGCCTAGAGGACCCTTTGAAGTGAGATTTCTCAGGAGCCATCATGTGAAGAGATGAAGTTCTCGAGTAGAAACACTTCATGAAATATCTATGCTTCCATCAGGATAAGGAATCTGCTTTCTGTTCAGGCCTACTGAGGACTCTAATGACAAAAAGATTTATGCTAGAAAATAATATTAAAAGAAAAAAAATCCATAAAATATAAACAGAACATATACTTCATGTGTAGAAGAAGAAAAAAAATATTTTCTACTCAAATACAGCAGCTCATCATAAGATGTATGTCTATAAGACAACCTAATGCTGGCTTAATAATCAAATGTGAATATGTGGAAATCAAAGTCAAAAAACTTAAGTTTCACAGAAAAGAATATGATCTGAAGAGATAACTTTCTACATTTCTATTGTAAATAAAATATGATGTCATGGCAAAGACAAAAATCAGCCTTATAAATCTCATGTTACAGAGTAGACAAGTAGGAATGCCTAAGTTACAGGGCTTATAGGAAAAAAAAAAAAACAACCAAAAACCCACAAAGTAGGAATGTGCAACAAAGTGCATGTAACCTGAAAAGACAAATCACCCAGCTGGAAAAGATTCTCTGTATGAGTAAACCATTCCACACAAAAGCAAATCTTCTGTATAAAGGAAATTTATGGATTTGCAAAGATTTGCATTCTTATAATGAAGGCAAAAGTCAACTGTCAATGTATGTCATAAATCCTCACATTGTAGGGTTTTAGGTAAGATAATCAAACAAAAATGGGTTTCTTCAGGCAGTGTCTCATGATACTCCATAAGGTGATAACAAAGAAGTCAACTGTATCTTCATGTGCTGTATGCAACCCAATGAACTGGAATCATTGTCAGCCATTGTCAGCAATTAGCAATTAGACAGGAGCAGAGGCACAAATCCTTACACATAAAGTACAAGAGTGACCAAAGGCCTACAGACCTTGCCAGTTGAGATAGTAACACTGTATATTTGGACTAGATGTGTTCCAATACTCTCCAGGCTGGTGTTCCCCAGGGCTTGGTATCTCAGCTAGCTCTGTTCAACATACTTGTTGACAAGGGGCCTGGACAAGGGCATTGAGTGCACCCTTGTGAGGCAAGTTTGCAGAGGACAGGAAATTGAGACCAAGCATTCATCTGTTAGAAGGTAGAAAGGCTCTACAGAGGGATCTGGACAGGCTAGATCAACAGGCTGAGGCCAATTGTATGAGTTTCAGTAATGTGAAGTGCTGGGTCCCTCAGTCACAACAATCCCATGCAGTGCTACAGACTTGGGGAAGAGTGGCTGGAAAGGTGCCCAGTGGAAAAGGACCTTGGGGATGTTGGTTGACAGCAGCTGGAAAAAGACCTTGGGGGTGCTGGTTGACAGCAGCTGAACATGAGCCAGTTATATCCAGGTGGACAGAAAAGCAGTGGCATCCTGGAGAAAATATTTTCACTAGTTGCTCTAAGTAATTTTTTTTGGTTGGTCATAAATTATTTGCAGGTAAGTATGCAAAAATAGATCAAATAAATTCTACAAAATAAGACTATATCTAATGAATCTCTGTCTAATCCAGACATAGAGACTGAAAAATTAGCACTATTTTTGTGTGAGCTCAGCATAGTCTATACAAGCACCTTCTCTGGTCACCTGTGTAGGATTTGGAGTAGAATTCCATAGAATCTGAAATATTGCCAGATATATCCACGTCTGGAGATACCACACAAATGCATCAGACTAGCAACATCATTCTGAAAAAAAGACAGCTTTATCTCCACAACAATACATTAAGAAGAAATGAAAAGAAAAAAAAACACATCTGCATGACCATACTTATGAAAATTCAGACAACCGAATATGTTACAACTAGTGTTATGTACAAGGCCGAAAGAGAAGTAATCAAGACATCAGATTACACAGTACATTATTTAAAAAAAACCTCACAAAACAAACTAGAACCCCCAACTTATTATGGTGCTATCCCTGAAACTGGCCAAGGACTTTATTTTTAAATCAGCATTCATATTTCAACAGCCTAATTCATTTTACATGTTCATATCCAACGAACAAGCACAACAGCAAAATGTTTGTTCCATAGGTGGAGGTAATCCAAAGTCTACAAAAGGACAAAGCCAGAATTATGGGACTAATTTCACCTAATTTCTGTTCTGCCATTATATGGCTCCAGTCAGGAACACATTAGGAAATAAAAAACCACGAGACGACGTTGTACTACAAGAGTCAAAATCAGCCAAGATTGCAACTGCAAACAATGCATGTTTTCTAATAAACTAGGTCTCGATGCTGATTGTACATGTGCCTCAGTGAAATCACGACTCAGGACTTGGAGGATGGTTACTATCACATTTCTTGGGGTAACATTACCATTTCCTGATAAAAAGTCATTCTAAAGAGGGTGACAGCATTTTCTCTTAATTCTTTTTCCTTTATCAGGCATCTGATTGCAGTAATTACACAATTAAAACAAAGATGGTGTTTCTCTTAAGCTCATTTTGTTTATATCTTTTGTTTGCTTCTGCACAGATACTGAGTGTGATAAACATGGCTTTTTTTTTTTTTTTTTTGTTAATCTCAGATATACATATTTTTGTGCAATGGCTGCAAAGATTATGAACAGGAGGATTATTATTGTACTAGCATAGCCCTTCCATTCTGATGAAAATTTTAGTTTAATCAAGGCTTCATAATTATGTAGCTAATTTTTGCATTTTAAAAAAATCTAAAGTGGCTGTATCAGAAAATTAATTTTTTAACTAGAGACTTATACCTACTAATATTTTATTTATATCTTTTTTCTGAATGGCCTTGGAAAGAATAATTTATATTTATCACCTTTCCCTATGAATATTCAAAAAACCTAACAACTTGAAAAAAGAAAAATTATTTATTTGTATTTATGTAAACCATGTATTCTGTCATAACAAAGCATTAAGTCTGGGCTGAACTATGCAGGTGATTAGGTAAACTTTCTCATCAATGAAATACAGGTACTTCAAGCTGAGAAATATTTACTCCAAATTGGATAGGTAATGTGCCAAACAGTGTATTTGCCTGAGACATAATTGTGGGCTCTTAGTGATTACATAAATGAGCTGAACCTTATTTTATGTTCCATCAGAAAAACCTACACAGTCCATCTAACTCTGTATTGAAGTATTGGTTCAGCTCACTGGCTCACAACTTGTAGAATTACATTTGAATCATTAGTGATACCTACTTTCCTCCCCTGAATTCTCTCTCGGTCAGTTAATCAATCTCAAATTTGTTGGCTCATACAACGTGAAGGCATCACAAACTGAAAAGCTACTGCCTTAAGTTTCCACTATTTTTCCTCAGTAGAAATCCAAACATGGGTTTATAAAATACTGAGATGAATATGGCATTTCTTAAACAACAATTGGAAATGGGAATGACAGAGTACATCATATTTAGTAATGATGAATAATCCAAATACTAAGTTAAGAATCCAAGAATTTTTTTAACTTTGAATTGTATCAGAACTGCTATACTTTATCACACAACTGACCATATATTTACCAAGAAAGATAATACTTCTCTCTTTTTTCATCCAAATACAAATTCATCCAAATACATCAAAAACACACCCTAATTCAATGCAATGAGTTTTTGTTTCCAGCTCCTATTGAGAAAATATTTTAAGAAGAAAAATAAGATCCATTTCTATTATATCTAAATAATTCAAAGCCTTCAATGGATCTGACTTTCAATAGATAACATGTATCCATGTTTCTCTCAATTATTTTTGATTAAAACATTCCCAATCTTGTGGTTTGACACTAGCTAAAAGCCAGGCACCCACAATAAACCATTCACTCATTCTCCTTTGCTACAGCTGAGCAAAGGAAGGGGAAAGAATCACGAGTTAAGATAAGGATTGGGAAGAAACACTTTAAGGGCAAAATAGGCTCAAATTTAAATGGAATAAAGAAAAATTAATAATATAATTAAAAGAGGATAATGAGAACTAAAATAAGCCTTTAGGATACGTTTTTCCTCCCTTCCCACTGCAAGCACAGGGAGACAGGGTGTAAGAGTTTTGGTCAGTTTTTCATTTGAAATCTTTCTTCAGTTTGCTTAGGGAGAGGAGCCTCTTCTGCTACACCATGGGGTCCTTCCCACAGGAGACAGTTCTCTGGTAACTTTTCCAGCATGGTTCTAATTTTCATGAGTAGCAGTCCCGCCCGAACTGCTGTAACGTGAGTCCCTCCCACAGGCAAAACAGTCTTCCCAAACGGCATGGCATGGGTCATTTTAGTTCATGGGGTGCATTCTTTTAAGGATAAACTGCTCTAGTTTGGAAGCCGGGGTCTTCTCTCTCTGCTTGGGTTTCCTACTAGATTACAGGTTTTCAGCATTCACCTGTTCCAGCGTCAGCACTTTCCCTCATGGGCTGCAAGCGAATCTCTGCACACCCCCATGCACTTCATGAATTAAAGGAAAACTAGTATTATAGTTCTCACGACAAATTGTCAAAGAATTTCAGCTCCAAAACATGGAGCACCTCTCCCTGTTTCCTTTCACTGACCTTAGTGTCATTATGTTGTTCCCCTCCTGTGTCTTCACCTTTTCCTTTTCTCTGACTCAGGAAAAAAATTTTCTGTAGGTTTGTTTGTTTTCAAGTTCTATCAATTAAAACGTTCTTATAGGGTTTTGCAGGTGAAAGGCTGACTTTGTTTGGGCTCCATATTGGGAAATTGATCTCCATGCCCCTCACTGTCAGCCATGTGGTCCCCTCCGGCACTGTGTGGGCAGTGCCAGCCGCCGTGGCACTGGCTCCATTCAGCGCCTCTCTTCACGCTCGGTGCCGAAAAGGAAAAGTCACTTCTGCCACCTCTGCCCTTCTGCTCGTAGCATGGCTGGCTAAAAGAGGTTAAGCAGGCAAAGTTCACTGCGAGCAGTGCTGAGGTGGTGGCCCTGGCCGTATGGCTCCTGCCACTCCCGGTGCCGGCTGCTTGGCCACTCCTGGTGCCTGCACCTCCACACAGGGGGACATGGGTGACATTACAGGAGTGGGTGAAGGCCGGGACCCTTCTGGCTCCCTTGGAAAAAAAAACATGTGTGAGGCTTTTGTTCTTCTTAAATATGTCATCACAGAGGTGTTACCAACTTCTCTAATTGGGCCAGCAACATGTCCATTGCTAGAGTCTGCAGAGATTGGCTCTGATGGACACAGTGGAAGCTTTGAGGAGCTTCTCTCAGAAGACACCCCTGTGACTTCCCCCACGCCCCCTAGAAACTCAGATGTTTTAAACACTAATCTTCACAAAACCCCTTGCCATGTGCTAAAGGGAAGAAAATACAGAGCTCAAACCATCATCGATTCCCAAGCGCTGGTGAGTAATTGGTGAATAACTTGTATGTCATTTAGATGGACAGAGCTGCATAACCTTAATAGGGGATTAAACTTCCGTACTTTGAAAGTGGGAAAAATGCTCCAAGATCCTTCAGAGGAATTGACTGTGAGTTCATACTTCACTTTCTCTTGGGCACTAGCATGTCTTTCAAGGAGAGAAGAAGAAAGACAAAGTAGTCTTTGACCAATTGCTGGGAAAACAGAAGGAAGATAATACTTCCAGGGCAATTGAAACCATCTTGGGTCAGGAGGTCTGAGTTTCAGTATCTCAGTACAGAGCTATCAGCAAGCTGGACACTTCTGAAAAATTTTTGTTCCCTGCACTGAACAAACAGACCTTTGGCAGACACAGATTTCATTTCGTGTACTTTTACAAGACAGGATTGATAACTATACTTGTGATCTCCTACACTCTATGCCCTCCTTCAGATTGTACCCACAATCATTCTCAAGTGCCATGAGGCACAATCTACAAGAAGATGTATAATGGGAATATATTCAACTAAGCTGGAGCTGAGTGACTCTTTCACAGCACTGGTTTACTAATGCATAATAGGCTTAAAAGAAAACTACTTCAGATGATGGATGTGTAACATCAAGAAATAAAAAATAAAGCCTACACTACTAACAGCAATTCATGGGTATGATTCCCAGTACTGAAGAAATAATTTCTCAGGTGTGCAGAGAGGTGTCATTCATGTTTTCCTTATAAAAAGGAAAAGAGAGGTTGAAAGTGAAGAAAAATATTGAATTCCTAATTTCACACCTAATTTCACTAGAAATATTTTTGCTTCTATTTTCTATATTAATACCTTGATTAATGCTTCAAACACAGTGCAGATTTTTGAGAAGGAAACAGTGGAATGGCTGCTGTGTAGTTTACCCTGAAAATTTGGTCATATCAGTGCACTCTGCAAGGGGGATTATTTAGCCATAAAAACATTTTTACTATATATTTTTCTTCATTGAGGACCAAGGAAAATATACCTCAGGTTTTAAAAAGTTTTTTTCCCCAAAGTATGCTTTAACAGAGTGTGAATGTACAATATGTACATATCTGTAGAAATAAAGCTGTTTAAATTGTCCACCTAAAGAAAATCAAAAGGGAAGTAATGTACCATTCAGATTCCTCGACTGCTTACAGCTCTTTTACCACACAGAATGATTCAAGTGAGACTAGAAAGTCTTCCACAGCTCCCCTTGGAGCTCTGTTGCTCCCTCCTCCAAAGAAATAATAAATAAATCTGATCACTTTTGCATCCCCATGTTATTTATCTAAGGCCTTGAGCTCTGATAGCCCCAATCACTATCCAGGTCACGACTGTGTAAACTATCATGGGCTGTTGAGCCCACCACAGCTTAGGGCTGGAATGAGACCTTTTATATTGAGATGACTGGGGACAATCTGACCCAGAGCCTGTGGCCCCTGTCAGAGCTGCCTCTCAGAGCTTTGTGGCCTTTCAATTTCCATCCATGGTTGGTTCCACACCAACCAACATCAACCACTGCCTCTGTGGTAGACAGCAGAAACATCAAAAAAAAAAAAAAAAACCAAAAAACAACCAAAAACCAAAAACTAAAACACATGAGATCCCAGAACCTTTGGTCTTTGTCATTCTGTGTACCATTTTCTTTGCACCCTTGCAGCCATGATTGCAGCAACACAACCTGGTGGTTAACTGACAGTAAGGATCCTTCTCTCTGGGAAGGAGACAGACAGAGCATGAAGACAAAACACTGCCCCACGATCCTTAGGAATGCTTCTTCCACCATAGCTGTGAGTGGTGCCTTAGACCTATTCTTTAAGGATCAAAAGAAGTCCTGCCAAAGAAGTGATGGATAGCCTCACTGTGCATTGCTGTGCAAAACAAGTAAATATTCAAATTGAAATGAAGTAGGTCACAGAAAACAAGCAGCTTGACAGCATGAGGTTGATAAAAATTGCTAGCTCAACTGCTAGCATGTGTGAGAGTCAGAGGCACAGCAGCTCTCTGAACTTTGTGAAAGCTGCCAGTTGCTGCAAATCAGTTTCTTCAATCGTGATACAATCAGCAATCCCAACAAATTTGTGAGACATTCAGCTGCAAAGCCACTACTGGAAAAACAACTCCAGAACATAACTGCAATGTAATGTATAAATAGAAATCACTCTGCCTCATAAATACAGGTACATACAAAGTTTGTCACCTTTCCCCCTTGGTGTATCTGCTGCCACCAAGCACTGAGAGTGACTTCAGGAGATTTTTCTGACAACTCCTGAATTCAAGAAGCTTCTATGATAACAGCCTCACAGTTGCACTGTTGTTCTGCACTAAAGTGTTTAAAGATATATCTTTGTCCACACTTTAAAAAAGAACAGACACCAGGACATTCTCTTTGAAAATTAACAGTCTTTGCTCCATTTTGAAAACTCAAAAAAACTTTGAGTGAAACATCAAATCAGGAAGGCACAAATTGTAAGATTTCCTCGGTTAGATCAGGCTGCTCAGGTCCAACAAAACCTGTATCAGTCTTTACACATGCTTGTGATAACAACTTGTTTCCATTACTCTTGTCCTGACACTTAGCATCCTGAAAAAAAAACTTGGCTTCATCTCTTCTGGACTCTCCTTCTAGGTATATAAAGGCAGAAATATGATTTCCCTTCTACCTTCCTTTGCTGTAGTTGAACAAACCAAGTGCTTTTCTGCATGTTATGTGCAAAACTCCCTGACAAGTTTAGTAGTCTCCACCATACTCAACTTCAGAAAGTCCATATGCCTCCTGTTCTTGGGACCCCAGAATGGGACACAGCACTCAGATATGTTCTCACAAATAGAAAGATGGGATTACTTCATACTATCCTAGAGTAATAGAATTTTTTAGATTTAATCACTTCCCTTGACCCCTGCTGCCCACAACCCTAACAGAAGGCAGGATGCAACTGGTCCTCTTTATTCAAACAGCATTGTCCTGCCTCCTCTTCAACCTTGCTGTTCACCATGAACTACAGTTTCCACCACTCTTCCAAGTATTGAAAGTAAAATAGCAAATGGGAAGTCAAGTAATGTTTTAATGTTTGTATAAATGATCTAGATGCAGCAGCCGAATGTAAATTCAGTCATTTTGCTGACCATACCAAACTAGGAGGAACTCTGAACTCCCTTGAGGATAGAGAGGCCTTAGAGAGAGCTCTGGACAGACTAGCGAGCTGGGAAATCACATTAAATTGAACAAGAGCAAGTGCTGGATTCTGCATCTGAGAAATTATTATCCCGGTTGTATGTACAAATTGGGAATGAGAGGGTGAAGAGCACCCCCACAGCAAGAGATCTGGCAAGATCCCTCAAGCCAAGACTGAGAATGAGCAGTTAAGGTTACTTGGTTTGTTCAGTTTGAGGAAGAGGGGCTGAGGGGTGACCCCATTACAGCCTACAGCTTCCTCAAGGAGAGCAGCAAAAGAGGGATGGCTGTCTCTTCACCCTGGTAAACAGTGACAGGACACAAGGAAAGGGATTGAAGCTTCCTCAGAGGAAGTGCAGACTGGACATTAGGAATAGGTTTTTCATCCAGAGGGTGGTTGGTCACTGAATCACGCTCCAAAGGGAAGAGGTCAGGGCACCAAATCTATCAAAACTCAAGGACTGACTGATAAAGTCATATGATTTACTTTTAAAAGTTCTGCGAGGACCAAGAGTTTAGGAGTTAATGGTCCTATGATCCTTATGGGTCCCTTCCAACTCCAGATATTCTGTAATTTTATGATTCCAAGTATATATGAATGAGCTAATTAATTTTAGCTCAAATCAGGAATTATTAACCTGTTCTCTCCAGAATGAGATTGGGAAGTAGACAGCAAACTAGTGAAAGGATTAACTTGATTAGATAAACTTTCTGCAACAAACTGATACTAGTAATAAACATTCTAAAACATATTTGTATTTTATTTTGTGAAAATCCAAATGAAATCCAAAGCAATTTTTTTAATTTTAGCTTTTCTCTTTTCATCTGTTTTATTTTGTTTATATAGAGTCTTGTCAACATTTCTGTTGTCAACCTACTTCAGTTTTTTATTTTTAAATAACCCACTTCCATGAATGGGATTAAAAAAACCTAAGCAGTATGAACAGAGATTTGCTAATACTTATGTTATCCAAAGAGGTGGAATATATTAATAATCACTGCTTTATGCATAATGTGTTTTAGAATTTATGTATTCACAGAGTATGCAGATCACATATCAACTACACAAATGAGTTATCAGTATCTCATCCCCTACTGAAACTTTTCTGGTTTTTTTTTTTGTTTTGTTTTGTTTTGGGTTTTTTTTGGTTTTTTTTTGTTTGTTTGGTTTTTGTGGTTTTTGTTTGTTTGTTTGTTTTTTGTGGTTTTTTGTTTGTTTGTTTGGTTGTTTTTTTTTTTGAACACTGAAACTAGTGTGTTATATTTCATTGCCTGTGGCCTCCCAGTGAAAACTGAAAGTACTAACAGGAGGAAACAAGTGTTTTGACAGTTGATTTGAGTTTCTGAGAAACATATCAAATGCAAAATTCAGAAGCACAGCCTATTGCATCATGGAAGCACATAACAGGAAACCCAGAAAAAGGTGAAATTTTAGTGGAATGGTTTTGATACAGACCCCTTAAAAGTTCCTCATTTTAGCAATTTCGATTTCTTCAGCTTTAGGAAACAAGGTAACAGGCTACTATTGCTAATTGGGACTGTTACTTCCAGAGTTTGTTGACTCAACAGTTTCTGCAATATCAGTTTACATTCAAGGGATATTAATTTCAAGCACACAAAAATAAGGCACTATAAAGCAACTTTGAGGATATTAATGGTAGCCTTACTCACAGTGATACACATCACATGCTTCCAAACTGGGATTTTTCATTGGCAGACATTTTTTCTAGACTATTCATACACATCCATTGCATTCTATAGCATTATGGCAGAAGAGACACATGCCATCTTAGTTCAGATTGTGTTGGAGTATTAACCCTGTTTTGTCCCAGGCCAGGGGGGAAAGTGTGAACTAGGGTTAACAGCCATGTCAGCCAAGATCAAACCACCACTGGAGAGAAATCCTTCCTGACATAAAATGACCTCTGAGTTTCAAATGAGCATACCACATGCCAAGAGTAGAATTAGGCTTGGGATGACTGTCACAAAGAATCTAGCTATCAATGCTTGAAGCAATGTCACATAAAGTGATCCCATTGATACTGAATAAATTGTATTCCACAAAACAAGCTAAAGGA
>VZUA01096886.1:0-17977 GCA_013401035.1 Horornis vulcanius | reverse complement strand
TCCTCCTCCTCCTCCTCCTCCCAGGATTTTGGTGTTGATCATTTTGTAGGGATCGAGAGCTTGGAGCGTTTCCCCTTCCCGACTCATCCCTGTGGCGTTTCACAGAATGAATCCCAGCATGGTTTGGGTTGGAAGGGTTAAGATCATTTAATCCCACCCCAGCCATGGGCAAGGACACCTTCCACCATCCCAGGGTGCTCCAAGACCTGTCCAACCTGTCCCTGGACACTTCCAGGGATGGGGATTCCACAAATCCCTGTGCCAGGGCCTCACTCCCCTCTGAGAAAAGGATTTCTTCCTAAAATCTAACCTAACCCTGCCCTCTGCCAGTTTAAAACCTTGCTTTCAATTCATTAATTTAATTTTAATTAAAATTTCTTTTTACCACGGGAGCAAAGCCTCATTTCTTTAGGCCTCCCTTCCACAAATGTGATCACTAAAGTGAAGAGGTGAAAACATTTGGAGTTCTGAAGACACAGGAGGGAAGTGGAAAGGAAGGAAGGGGGGGTGTGGTGAAAAACTCAATGTAGCCCCACTCCTGTGCCCACCACATGGCTCAAACATCAGACATCCACCTCAAACCTGCATTTCCAGTCAGGTTTAACCCTGCCAGGGCAGCTCTGATGCTCCCTCAGAGCCTCCTGCTCACCCCATCAGCCCTGCCTGGCCCCTGCACGGCTCTCAAGGTATAAAGTCTTTTTGTTAATAAAAATTATCCCCTGATTATTGAGCAGCTTAAAGAGCAGTAACGTTAGAAGCCTTTTGAAAATTCCCATAATACTAAAATAAAATATATGGCATTTGGAATTCCCAGAAATGTAATCTGTTCTTGGAAGCAAACTCCTGGTGTATAATCACACGCTCCTCCCACCTCTGATTCACCTTGTGTCCTGAGTGGCTTTTAATGGCAGAACAGGGGAATATATTGTGGTTTCACACATCCACAGGTTTTATGGTCACTTATTCCTAACTAGGAGATAGAGAGACACAGCAGAGAAGGATTCTTCCTCTCTGTCAGGCTCCTCACCTCCGAGGACAGCAGCTGGTTCCATGTTGTCATAATAGCTTAAAACCAGTTTTATATCAAGGAGGAGAAAGATAAAACAAATAATCCCAGGGGCTGGGGGATGGGAAAGTGTTAGGGGAGGATTCATTTCAGCCCTAATACCTGAGATCTGGGGTGACTGAGCACCAGGTTCCTTCCCTCACCACAATAATTCATCGAATTTCTTCTCAGAGGGCTTCAAGGCTGCTGCTTCATTTCGGTGTGTGCGAGTGGATAATTAACTTTATTGGAGCAAATCAGCCTCCTGCCCACTGGATGGTTTTGTTCTGCCTTGCTGATGGGGCTTTGCTGCAAGGGCTGCCCTTCAGCCCAGAGTTTCTGCAGGTGTCACACCTCGCTGTGACAAGTCCCACCTCCTGGGCATCCCCAGCTCCTCTCAGCCAGGGCGTGAGAAATACAGAGAGGAGGTGATAAATCTGTGAAAATGTGATAAACCAGCAGCACAGGGCAGGTGAGCAGTGAGAGGACAAGAAACCTGGATTTTTTTTTTTAAATACTGACCCCCACTGGATTCCCACTCCAAGATGAGCTGGGTTATGATGCCTTCACCTGGTTTGTAAAGGAGTTACCCATACCTGGACATTCCCCCTTTTTCATTTTCATTTTCATTTTCATTTTCATTTTCATTTTCATTTTCATTTTCATTTTCATTTTCATCCGTTCTTGCCGTTCATTAGAAGCAATGATTAAACTCTTGCTTCTCTATGGCAGTGGAATGAAGCTCAGTGACCAGTGTGAAGTGCATATTTAATGCTTTTTATGTGCAAGCTCATTGACTAAACCTCAGCCCTGCTCTGTGTCTCATTTTACCCATCCAAATTTGAAGATTGGTCTAAATATATTTTTTGAGTCAATTAAGTCTCATCTTTCCATGCCCTCCCTGACATGACTACATTACAGGAATTTGCCTTAAAAAAGGCAACAAAAAACGTATTTTTGAAGCAAACACTCCCTAATTTGGCCTTTGCTTTTGATTGGCATTTCAAATTTTCTTTTTTTTCTCCCTCTTTTTTCCCTTTTTTTTTTTTTTTTTTTTTTCTTTTTTACAACCAGGATATTAGTAGCTCCTTTACAAGCTGCAAAAATAAACAAGGAAAAGTGAATGTGAGGTTTTGTTTAGGAAATTTAACTTTTTTTTTTTTTTTTTTTTTGCTTTTTGGGGTTTTTTTTTCTATGCTTTGGGTTTCCAAAGGGCCGTCTGGGGTGAATCAAGGCTGCTCCTGGTGCAAAACTCTTCTCCAAGAGATAGCCAAGCTTCTGGAACAACTGGTTCGTGTTAGCTGGAGAGAGACACTGAATGTAAACCATGTGCTTCTGGCTCTTGTGGTTTCGAGCTGAACCACAAACACTCAGGCAAGCTGTCAGTCTCCAGTCACAATTCCAACCAACCTTGCAGGGAACAGGGGGGGGCCGTGCCCACCAAGTGTGTTTTTAACCCTGCTCTGATTAGTGGGGTGGTTTCGTGCTCGGGGTGGACTGGAATTTTCTGTTCCTGCACACCCAGGGCTTGGGGAAGAATTAAAAAGAAGTTTTGGGGTGTAATAATTGGGGTGAAAATAGGGATGGGTCAGGATCCTGCAAGGAGGGGACTCAAGGAAGCACCAGTCCAAAACCCCTCCAAGAGCCAAGATCACAGCAAGCCCAGCCCTGCGGGCAGGTGCCTGCTCCTCTCCGTGCAGAGCAGCTTGAACAGCTTCTTCCAGAGCAGCTAATTTATGAAATGCTCCATTTTTGCCACCGAGCAGCTGGGAAAGTGCTGCTGTGGCACAAAGTCACCCCTGAGAGCAGTTCTGGGACATTCCCAGGAATGTGCTGCTGCCACCTGAGCTGGGGGAACAACCACTGTGCCCTTGGGCTGGACTCACTGCTCCAGGCCAGAGCAGCAGGACCTGGGGGCTCTGAGCTCAATGTCCTCTTTGCTCCCACTTTTCTGGGTCGGGATCACTCAAAAGTGAGCTCAGAGGGTGCCACAACCTTTTAATCCTTCTGTTCCCGCTGCTTTGTCAGAATAGCTGGAGCACAGGTAACACAAGGCTGCACATTCCCAACCCTGGAGACAGCCAAGCCAAGAAATCCAAGAGAAACATCTCAGGGAAGATGCCTGTGTGTTTTGGAGGACATGAGGTGAGCTATTTGCAGGGGTTTTTTTCCAGCATGGAGGTGACCTACGTGCAAGGCAAGAACTGCTTGTCCAGGAACTGAGGCTGCTGGAGAAAACACACGGGGATAAAGCTGCATTTTAATTCCAGGAACCACGCTGGGTAAAAACCCTGCTGCTGAGAGCTCAGACACACCTGGTTGCAAGCCCAAAATGGAAATGGGCAAGGGTTGAATATTTTGTGAGGACATGTTCTATAACAGCATTGTTTGGGGGGCTAAAAAATCCCCCCTGGCTGTAGGGCCTTGGTAAATCAATCTCTCCCACCTCAGCACTCCTGAAACCCCATAGGAATGTTTGTCTCCTGAAGTGCTGTATCATATTTGGGGCTGCTGGAGGACTGAGGGCTGGAGAAGGGAGAAGGAGGTAAGGGTTGGAAGCTGTGACTTTGGATTTCATTAGTGGATCTCATTATCTCATTAAAATGAGTCCCTTTCCTCCATCCTCTTCTCTTTCTCTTCCTACACCTGGATGGGATCTACTCAAGCACCCCACAAAAGCTGTAATGAAGCACTTTGTACACAAAACCTTCTCGTGTTTTCTTCTTCATTTAGAATGAAAACACAATTTTTATTTTTTTTTTTTAATCTGGAAAAACCCCCAATGTGAATTTTATCCAGGGCTGATTTCAGCAGCTGAGGATTTACCCAGGTATTGAATGGGAGAAATAATGTCAGTGTAAACTGAGAGTTTTAAGTATTAAAGAAGGGTTGGGTGAAGATCTGGCTCCTATGTTGTAGGAAACTTAAGGATTAAGGGTGAGGGCGAGCAGATTTGGGGGCATTGGGCAGATAAGAAACTAAAATTGCTGCTTTGCCAACCAAGCTGCTGAGGGAACAAAGCTGCCCTTGTTGAGGAGGTTTCTCCCATTCCAACATTTCCACTGGGAGACACCATAAATGAGAATCTGAAGGAATTATCCTGATTTCCTCCAGCACAGCTCCCACACAATCACCAGGCAGACCCCACTCAGCACATCCTGGGGGTCCCGTGCCCTCCCTGTGCACCCTCCTCCTTTTAGAGATGGAAATGGCAAGAGTGGGCTTGGGGGGATAAAGTGGGACCTAATTCCAGCACCTCTGGCACCAACTCAAGGATTTTCAGCAGCAGTGATGGAAAATGTTCTGTCTTGCACCCGTCAGAAGGGAGGGAAACGGGACCTGGCTTCGTGTGGGACAACGGGAGAACATTGTCCCCCTCTCCCAACATTTCACAGGCCCTGAGGGATCCCCGGTGATGTCCCACTGCTGACTGCCTCTGAGGGATGTCTGGGCAGGGTTTCCACCCCTTTGGCTCAGCTCATGTTCTTCCTTACATTTCCACGGCCTCCCCTTCTCATCTGGAGAGCTCTGGTGGATGCAAACCCAACTGTGTGGAGGAACACGGCTGCCTCAGACTGATACAGCTCCAAATGAGGGCCAGAATCCTTCCAATCCAGCCCCTTCCAGCTTTGCATCAAGGTTACACGATCCCCTACTTAATATGCACATGAACTGGGATGCCACAAACTTCCCTGGGGTTTCCTGAGGGCTGGAGTAAAACTTAATTATCCCAATTGGTTCGACAGACTGTTCAAACTTTTGTTTCGCATACACTTTTTATTCCCTCTCCTCCATCTTCTCCCATTTGCCAAAACCTCCTGAAGAGAAAATAGAGATTATTTTACTTTTTACCTTAAAGGGCTCCTTGTGTGAGTTGGCCTTATTAAATAACTGCCAGAATATCTAATATTCCATGGACAGCGCTGATGAAAATGAAGCATAACATTGGTCAAACGAGCAAGTTTCATGTACAGCATTGTCCCTAATTTGGTCTCCAGCCAATGAAAATTCTCTTTCCATGCATCTGTTGGCTCTGGATGAGTCTTTACATTTAAAATGGTCTTAGAAAAGAAAGGATTTCTCTCTTTTTTTTTATGGTCACTCTCATTTTGAGCATAATCACAACCCTTTTATGCCTCACTGAGGTTTTGTCAGCCACACTTCCGTGGTCTCTGACTCTTCCTTCTCTCCTTGGTGCTGGTTTTTCTCCCAGCCGTGCTGAGAGGAGCTGGCACAGCTTGGGTACAGCAGAGCTAAGCTCAGCAACAGATATTATCCCTGATCCCAACAGCCTCTGGACTTCACCAGCTCAGAAATCCAGGGAAATGCACTTATTACATCTCCAATAATTCTGGGAAGGCTACGGAGGAAATGGGGAGCTTCAGTGTCTGCAGAGCAGCCATCCAAGAGCCCCGTGTGCATCTGGCCTGAACACTCTCTGCTCACTGATGCATCATTAAGTTCTGCTGTAATGATTTAAAGGGGAAAAGGCCTTCTGCTGGATTTCCACACAAGGTTGATTTTCCCTTTCCTGGCAGATCTGCGAGGCCCTTAATGGTGGCTGGAAGGAAACGGCGCTACCTTTCTACACAGCCCTTTCTGTGCTCACAGCACTCGTGTGAGGACCACCAGATTCTTCTGTTTTACCCTCAGAAATTAAACACCAGCCATTAATAAGTTACCTACTGACGGCAGCTCAATCCCTTTCCTGTAGGCCTGCCAGTTGTTAACCAGGAGGTTCCATTCCCTGACTTCAGACAGGGATTTCTTCCTGCACGGTAAAACATCGCCTACCTGAGGCACCAGGATCTTGTTCAGCGTCTCGGTCCAGAAACAGCAAACAGAATCTAGCTGTGGCAAGCAGGGGGAAAACTGGAATGCCAAGGGCAGGATGGGAATCCAAACCACGATCCTCTGGAAATAAGGCCGGTTCCTGGAGAAGCCAAGAATTTCCAGCCTGTTTGTTTGAAAAGATTTCACTTGTCTGAGCACACGGAGAGCTCTGAGCAGCCTCCCTGCAAACCACGTTAAATTTGGTGTGTTAAACTTCACAAGTTAAACTTCACACAGTAAATTTCATACATTAAACTCCATGTTTAAACTTCATGTTTAAACNATGTTAAACTTCACAAGTTAATCTTCATACATTAAACTTCATATATTAAACTTCATATGTTAAACTTTGCATGTTGAACTTCATGTTTCAAACTCCAAGTGTTAAACTTGACAAGTTAAACTTCACACATTAAACTTCATGCTTAAACTTCACGTGTTAAACTTTGCATGTTAAACTTGACAAGTTAAACTTCACACATTAAACTTCATATTTGAACTTCATGTGTTAAACTTTGCATGTTAAACTTTGCATGTTAAACGTCATGCTTTAAACTTCACAAGTTAAACTTCACACATTAAACTTCATGCTTAAACTTCACGTGTTAAACTTTGCATGTTAAAATTCATGCTTTAAACTTCACAAGTTAAATTTCACACATTAAACTTCATATTTAAACTTCATATGTTAAACTTTGCATGTTGAACTTCATGTTTCAAACTCCAAGTGTTAAACTTGACAAGTTAAACTTCACACATTAAACTTCATGCTTAAACTTCACGTGTTGAAATTTGCATGTTAAACTTCATGTATTAAACTTCATGTGCTCAACTTTGCACATTAAAATTCACATGTTAAACTTCACATGTTGCACTTTGTGTGTTAAACTTCACAGGTTAAACTTCCCATATCAAACTTCAGACGTTAACATTAAGCTTCATGTGTTAAATTTTGCGTGTTAAATTTCACGATAAACTTTAAATATTAAACTTTACATGCTAAATTTCACGGGTTAAACTTCGTGTGTTAACCTTCACATGTTAAGCTTCCCACATCAAACTTCGGATGTTAAACTTCACACATTAAACCTCACGTTAAACTTCCCATGTTAAACTTCACATGGATCAGGAGTTAAAAGGGATTTCCCACGTGTCCAGTGCTGTTGGAACATAAATTTGGATTGCTTTCAGACTTTCAGAAGTCATTCCTGCTGGTGAGGTTTCTAATTCTCTTCAGAGATGAGGATACCAAGAAGCCTGGAGAAGCAGGGATGAGGATGATGATGATAAAGAGAAGACATCTCCAAACATTTTTCAACAACTCTCTCCCTTCAAAAATGTTTTAATTTAAATTGTCTTTGCCTGACTCTGCAGCCAGAACCTTTGTTTGTCAGACAAGGAACCATCCCTCCTTTTTTCCATTTCTTTCCCTCTTCAGTTTCTAAATGACTCCCCACAACTCACACAGTTTATATCACTCTGCAGCAAAGAGGGGATTTAAAGCAGGTCTAGCTCTGCAGAGCAGGGGTGGAATGAATTACCCATTCAGAGGAAAATGACCCATTAAAAGAAAATTGGACACACAAGTGGGAATAATCCATCCATATGGATTTGTCAGCATTGCAGACGAATTCATTGGAATACTGAGTGGAGATGGAGAATCACACTTAAATTAACAAACCAGAGGGAGGGTGGGGGTTCCATAAAGTCAGGATTGAGGATCTGAATCAAGTATTTGGGGTTGGAATAATCCAGAATATCCTTTCAGATACACAGCTCAAATTTGGCATTTGTTTAAAGAGTTTTAATTAGTCAAAACAGTAGCAATGATAACAATATTTATTTAATAATTCAAAGAACGACTGGAAAACTTGTTCCTGAAAAATAAATGCTGCAACATTTCTTTCAGAGTTAAAGATAATATTTCAGGTTAAAACAAATGAACAAAGATGACAAAGTGGGGTTTAATAATTTCTGATACTGCATGGAATTTATGCATTATAATTTTTACTTAGAGAACCAAAGTGCTTCAGAAAGATTGGAAATAGGAGCGTGGCACATTTTACTGCTTTCCCCTGGAAATAAATGAGGGTTTGTTTCATTTAGAAATAATGTCTTTTGCTAGCCCTGATTGCTGAAAGGAAAAATCGGCTGCAGGACTGGTACAGAACCAAAAGTTCACCAAAATTTGGGGAAGTAGAGAAAAATGTTCGGAGCCAGGCCCATAAAAACGTCACTTTTCTTGTCAAATGAAAGCCCAGCTCCTCCCTCACTGTGCTAAAAGTGCTCAGCAATTCTTACGAGGAGATAGTGATGGGTGACACCAAAATTCAAGGTATTGACTCCTGGGAGCCTTCCTGGGGCAAAGAGAAGTCAGAATCCACGGAATTTTAACCCCTTTTCCTATGGGATTTCCACCAAAGCAGGCAGCACAAGCACAATACAAAACTCTCTGTCCAGCTCTACTTAGAATGAATTATTTTCTTTCTCTGCACAGCCTCCTGTCTCTTGGCTAAGGGTGTATTTTGATTATAAATTATTTTGGATTGACATCCCCTCTATATCCACACATCCAAATACAAATCTCTCTCTCTACACTTCTATTTCTCAGTGCACTTCCAGCAGTCCTCCAGGTTGGATTAAGCTGGAAACTGGAACCTTATTCTACCAAAAATTAACAGAAATCATTTTCAGGCTGAACCAAAGCCTTCTCCAGATTCATCAGGGAGATGGCAAAAATAGAAAATAACAAAAAAAGAGCCACAGATTTGCAAATCAGCTTCCCCTGGGGTGTGCTGCTGCCCAGAGAAGTGGAAGATCCTTGGAAGTGGCCAAGGCCAGGCTGGATGGGAAGAGATGATGATGATGCCCATGGCAGGGTGGGATGAGATGGGATTTGATGTCCCTTCCAAACCCAAACCATCCTGGGATTCTGTGATCTCAGAATTTACAACAGTGGCACCTCTGGAGAATTAAAATCTGGGTGAGACACCACGATCAACCCAAGAACAAAATCAGGAATTTAGGAATCAAAACTGAAACTGAATGCTCAGTGTTAAAAAAAAAAAAAGACATTTATATACTCTACCTAGAGATTATTTTTTCCACTATGGAACTGTTTAAGTTTACTTTTTTTTTTGTTTAACTGCAGCTCTGGGAAGCATTTTGGGCCCTTTTTTTTTTTTTTTTTTTTGTACACCTGCTAGCTCCATTTCATTTGTTTAAACACGTTTTATAACAGCAGTTTATATATTTTTCCAAGAAAATAAAAACGCTAAAAATATAAGGCGGGAGAGCCGTAGGTGGGGGCGGGGGGGACTGGAAGGAACAGGAGGGCCCCACGTTGGCACGGGTTCCACTTCATGCCAACTGCAGCACATTCATCATCCCCCTCTGGCTCATTCCCACTCACACACACGTTTCCCCTCGGCCAGGAGCAGAGGGGGACGTGGGGCACAATGGCCCCTTTGGCCCTGGGTGCTGCTGCCGTGCTAATTGCAGCCCCTGCCCCGCCGAGGTGTTGCTGCTGCAGCCTTGAAGCAATTTTCTGCTCCATTGGTAGGAGATGCCGGAGCCCCTTTGGTGCAGTCGTGGCTCTGGAGCCCAGCCAGCACGGAGGGTGTTGGATTATTGCTTGTTCTGACCCAGAGATGGGGCAGCTGAGAGGGGGTTTAAAAACTTTTATTCCATTTTCAGTCTCACGTGAAGAGTGAGATGGTGCTGATGCTACAATTCACACCATCACAATCAGAAGCCAAACTGTTTCCTAATTACAACACATTTCAAGTGTCTTTTGGCCCATCAGCTTTTGCCACACGATGCTGCTGATGCCTTAAAGCCAATCATCTGAAATTACCCCTCATGGGTCCTGCTACAATGCACCTTTCACAGTTCTATTTCTCTAAAACATCCAATCTATTTGCAAAGTCACCATTTGAAACTTGTTTCTAGTTCCATTTCTCTCTCAGCAGTGTCTGTCCTATTCCCTGGCCTCTCTAAATCAGCATTTTTACCTCAGAGTTTGCACCCAGATGCACAAGGCTGTGTGAGCCTTCTGCCAGGCTCTGGGAATTCCCAACCAATCCATTTCCCACAGGAGGGATTGCTGTGTTCAGTGGGGCAGGATCACCCCATGGAAAAATCTGGGGGGACACTTATGGAGGGCAGAGAAGAGCTTGAGGTTCCTCTTTAATGCAGGATCTGTGGTCGTTTTGTCCTTTAAATGGTTTTATTTTCAGCAGAATTTAATGCTGGGGTGTTTATCAACTTCTGGGTTTGAAGCAGTGGTTATGGTGCAGCTACATTACAGCATTTTAAAGATATATCTATATATCTATAGATAGATAGATAGATAGAGGTCTATATATCTATATAGATATATAGATATGTATTTATATATCTAGAGATGGATTGTATATCTATATAGATATAGAATTATAGGGATTTAGAGATATATAGAGATCTCTATCTACATATCTGTATGGATATATGTGGGGGGGTGTATATAATGTATATATAATGCAGTTGTTATTCATGATGTGCAAATGAGGAAAAAAAAAATAGATGCTTCAGCCCTGCTTTTGAGAAACACAGAGTTTGAAAAGTTATTTTTCACAAGTGCTGGCCCCTCCCAGCAGCTGCTGGGCTCTGTTTATCCAAACCTTTATCTGTTTGTAGGAATAGGGAAGAGCAAGGGAGCTTTGGATGTTTCATCAGGTCCCTGTTGTCACCAGAGCACATCTCCTTCCATGGATTCATTTCAACAGGGGGAAACTTATCACAGAATCCCAGAATGGTTTGAGCTGGGAGAAACCTCAAAGCCCATCTCATCCCACCCCTGCCATGGCAGGGACACCTGCCACTGTCCCAGGCTGCTCCAAGCCCTGTCCAGCCTGGCCTGGGACACTTCCAGAGATCCAGGGGCAGCCACAGCAAATCTGGGAATTCCATTCCAGGGCCTCCCCACCCTCACAGGGAAGAAAATCTTTGTAATATCTCATCTAACCCCGCTGGTTTGGTTCCAGCTTTATTATCTGCATTTTGCAACGCTGAGCAGCATCACTGAAGTAATCTAAAGGCTGGAAATGAGCTTTAGAAGGCCTGGGACAGAGGAACACAGCAGCCCCCAAGCTCTGCTGTCTGAGCAGGACCCACACTGGACTGGCCACAGACAAGGAACCTGCTCCTGTTCTAGAAAAAGGAACAATTGGGGTTATTTGAAGATTCATGGACCACTGTGGGCCTCCTTATCTCTCAATATGAAAAATCTTCCAGAGCGCTGCCTGTGTGACTCAAACAATGACATCAGCTCAGCACAGAACATGTTCCCTGGCACCAGGAGCTCTTTTCCCTTCTCAGGGAGTTGCTGTTCTTCGCCTGCAGCTCCTGACTGCAGCAGCCAGGGAGATTCAGAGCTGCCAAGGACACATTAGCAAAAGGCAGAGAGAGAGGAGTCTCCAGGCCCAGCTAACGCTGATTTAGCTTGGCATTAAGTGCTGCCTCCCCCAGTAAAAGAAATACACAACCTTTGATTTCTTCTCCAGTTCTCCCCCTCCAGAATAGGTCGGTTCTTTCCCTCCTGACCCTCCTCTTTTTTATGAATGGTGGGAGGGGTCTCACACCTGAGCCACACCTGAGTCTTCTGAAAGATAAAGCCAGAGGAACCCAACCCAAGCAGAGCACGCTCTGCTCCTCTCCTTGCCGAGGAAAAAGAATAGCCTCAAGACAAGGAGACTCCCTTACGGCCAAGGCGACCGACAAATTCTTGTGGTTTTCTCCAAAAGTCAAACCAAAAGGCAGCTGCCAGGCAAGCTGAGTCCTGGCAGGCCGGCGCTGCCTGGAAATGAGCGCAATCGTATCCTAATAGCTATTTGGATAATTGTCCCTGCGAGTGATCTGCCAAGCAATGCTGGAAGCAAGGCTTTATTACAAATATAGCATGAAGGCTAATCTGGAATACATTAAAATGTTATTTCTGTAGCTGCCTTTTCCCAAACTTTAAATAATGGCTAAACCATTTATCAGCTCTGGAGGAGAAAGGTTGTGTATACCGGGCTTTTCGAGCCGGGATGAAGAAAATAAAGAAAGTCTTCAATAAAAATATTCTCCACTAAAACTCTGTAATTTCTGGTCCCTTGTACATTGCTAAAAATTATTACAAATCCATTTCAGATCTGCTGAGAGAGGAATGGTCTGAATATAATGCAACAACCAAGAGGCACCTGCTACAGACCTCTGGTATCGCCAGGAGCTGCAAGTGGTCAGAGCAACCAGAGCCCCCCAAGCGTTGTAAAGTGTGTGTAAATAACACACAATAAATAAACTGTGAGTAAATAACACAAAAAAAATTACTGTGTGTAAATCATGCACAACAAATAAACTGTGTGTAAATAACACACAACAAATAAACCGTGTGTAAATAACACAATTAAAAAACTGTGTGTAAATAATGCACGATAAACTGTGTGTAAATAACACAACAAATAAACTGTGTGTAAATAATACACAATAAATAAACTGTGTGTAGATAATACACAATAAATTGTGCGTAAATAATACACAATAAATAAACTGTGTGCAGATAATACACAATAAATAAACTGTGTGTAAATCATGCACAACAAAAAAAAGTGAGCAAATAATACACAATAAACTGTGTGTAAATAACCCAATTAAAAAACTGTGTGTAAATAATACACAATAAATAAACTGTGAGTAAATAATGCACAACAAATAAACTGTGAGTAAATAATGCACAACAAATAAACCATGAGTAAATAATACACAATAAACTCTGCGTAAATAATACACAATTTAAAAAACTGTGTAAATAATACACAATAAACTGTGTGTAAACAACACAACAAATAAACTGTGAGTAAATAATGCACAATCAACTGTGTGTAAATAACTCCCAGCAGTCAGCAAGGCACAGGTGAAGCCCTAAGGAAGGAAAGGAAGGAATCTTTCCCTGCAGGGTGGGCAGGCCTGGCACAGATGCCCAGGGGAGCTGTGGCTGCCCCTGGCAGTGCCCAAGGCCAGGCTGGAGCACCCAGGGACAGTGAAAGGTGTCCCTGTCCATGGCAGGGGTGGCACTGGGGGATCTTTAAGGTCCCTTCAACCCAAACCATTCCATGATTCTACAGATGTGATCATCCCCAGCAGCGTAATTCGGAGAAAATGGCAAAACCTGGGGTTTTATAATTCAGTCTGACTGGCACCTTGAGCAGCAGAGCACCTCTGACAGCATCCCAGTTCTGCACTTCATTGCACTGCAGAGTCCTCCTGCTCCTCAAGAAGAGTATTCCCTGCTTGATGGATGTGCTGGGACTGCTGCATTTCAGTCCCTTCATTTCTCTGCCTTGTTTTGTTTTTTTTTTATTTTATTTTATTTTATTTTCTTCTTGCTATATCTATTAAAGTGATTTACTACTTTTTCATTGTTCTGCCTGGAGCTTGGCCAACTCTTGAGATCAAAATCCCCCCCAAAAAAACTTCTCCTCGACAAAACATGAGGGTCAGATCAGAATGAAACAGGACCTGTGGAAAAGATTTGAATTGTGGGAAAGGAAATCACCCCATCTCCATGGAAACACATTCACGTTTTCCAGTTGCTCCTGAATAAATGAAGTTTGTGTTCCCTAATTCCTGGACTTCAATTTCAAGCACACCTAGCCTGAAAGTACCTGGGAACGCTGGTAAAGGCATCAAGATTTCTCTGAGCAGCTCTGCACTTTCACAGCAAGGCTTTTTCTTTCCCTATTTTCATTTTTTTTTTTTCAGGAAATCACCATCCAAGTTCTTCAGAAAACGTCTGTGAAAGGCACACACGACCCACAAGGTGCTTATAAGAATTAGTTGTAGTGCCTAAGGTTTTACTCCAAAATTGCAATTCCTCCTAAATCCTTAAGAACCACTGGAGCAGTCGGTGCTCCCTAACGAGCCCCACGTGTGGGGAAATATCAAAAAAAAAACCCACTTAAAGCTTTCAAACTTGAATTTACACAATGTGAGCATGCAGTCAAGGGTTTGGGGCTGCCCCTGGATCCCTGGAAGTGTCCGAGGCCAGGCTGGATGGGGTTTGGAGCTCCCTGGGATAGGGGAAGGTGTGGGGAGAACAGGATGGATTTGAGGCATCTCCCAGCCCAGCCATTCCATGATTTTGTGGTTCCATTTCTCTCCCTGGATTTCCCCCTGTGTGCTGCTGGATAAACTCCTGCCTGGCATCAAAGCTGAATTAGGATTATTCCTGACTTCCAGCAGGCCATGGAAAGGAAAATCAGCAAATCTCAGCCTGTCTGTGGTGGAGGTTGGTTATTCCATGGTGTCATCTCAGAACCAGGATCAATCCTCACTGACAATCCTCATTAGAGCATTCTGCATTAATTATAATTCTCAGGGCTGTTAGGACACAGGGCTGCTTCATTGTAATGTTTGGTTCCTGTAGCTAAACTGAGAGATTTCATTTGAATGTTTTCAGTCTCCCCCTTTGCACAGCTCCTCCACATTCCCCACTCCTCAGTTAGCACCTCTCTCCCAAAGCTGTCAGCTTTCCCAGGGCTCATTCACCAGAGGAAAAGAAAATCTGAGCTGCAGAACCTTTGAGGGGAGGCAACACTTGATTATTTCCTCACAGAGGTGAATTGGTACCTGCAAATCCACTGACACACAGAGAAATTCCTGCCAGTGCCTGGGCAGAGAAAGGCTGGGTTCCACACGTGGCCACGGCCACATTCCATCGAGATTTCTTGTGGCATTTAATTGGGATAAAAACCAGACCCCCTGAACCGNTGTTTGGTTCCTGTAGCTAAACTGAGAGATTTCATTTGAATGTTTTCAGTCTCCCCCTTTGCACAGCTCCTCCACATTCCCCACTCCTCAGTTAGCACCTCTCTCCCAAAGCTGTCAGCTTTCCCAGGGCTCATTCACCAGAGGAAAAGAAAATCTGAGCTGCAGAACCTTTGAGGGGAGGCAACGCTTGATTATTTCCTCACAGAGGTGAATTGGTACCTGCAAATCCACTGACACCCAGAGAAATTCCTGCCAGTGCCTGGGCAGAGAAAGGCTGGGTTCCACACGTGGCCACGGCCACATTCCATCGAGATTTCTTGTGGCATTTAATTGGGATAAAAACCAGACCCTCTGAACCGATTTTCACTCAACATCTACCCAGATCTGAGAACATTTCTCCTGAGGAGTTGCTTGTACCACCAGCAATCCTCCACCTTCAAGCTTCTTTTTATTCATGGCAAAATTTTCAGTGCAAGATTAGGAGCTTCCTTTTATTCTGTGTCCTTAGCTAGGAGCCAACCCCAAATTTATGAAATGACATAATTGTTAAATTCTGAGAAAACAATGGATCTGTTCTGCCTCTGAATTCTTTCCTGAGCTTCAATAAAGAACTTTTGGCCTTATATGTCCTGGTATAAATTTAAAGGTCATGGTAAAGAAATGGGTCACTTTCCTGATGAGGATGTGAGCTCCCTACTCCAGTGCAGGGATCCCACAGATGTCCAGGCAATGGATCACAATCTAAAATGCAAACCCTCCTTGACAGGAGAGGATGGCCTGGTTAAAACTGCCCCATTCTGGGCTGTGGACAGGGCTTCCTCAAATCACAGCCTTGTTACAGCAGGAAGATTCCAGGGATGCTTGGCACGAGCCTTCCCTGTGGGTGAGAGGACACCAAGGATGCTCAGCAGTGCCAGGGAGTCACTGGGATCACCTGAACATCAGCCCTCACCTGACACTTCTCCTGTCAGGGCCTGGTGAATAATTTCACATATCCTAACAATTCACAAACAGCTTTTCCAAGGTTTTTTTGGCTTTTCCAAGGGATCCAACAGAGCTGGATCGTGCCTGGCTGCAGGAGGCAGCAGGTAGAAGGGTTTTGGTGCTGGTTCCCTGCTCCTCTGGCTGGGGAAGGCCTGATGGCTGTGGGGATCAATAACCCCTGTGTTTCCAGGCCCTGCTTATTAAAGGTGGTGCATGGAAAAAAAATAAGAACCGTTCCCTATTTATATCTGGAACTTAATGAAGTGAAATTATCACAGCCGACAGGCGCTGGTGTAATTCAGAGACACGGCTTGGCTTGGAGGGATCTGCAGGCTGTTTTTATTCCAAATAATAAAAAAAACTCCGAGTGAAACCTAATCCTCTAATCAGTTCCAATTTACATATTCACGGCTCTTATTTCCAGCCTGCTCAGAGGAAAAAAAAAAAAAAAAAAAAAAAAAAAAAGATAAGTGTTGGAGTCACGAAGCGATTATTTGATTAAGTAATTATTAATCCCAGGGTGCTCTGATTAATTCCCAGCAAGTTAAACAAACGGATTGGAGCTGGGCTGGTCACCTTCTCACCATTGTCACACACAGGGGGAAAAATCCTGCAGAGATATTTTTACCTGCTGCACACTGAGGAGTTTTGTTCACTGAAGGGCTCCCCTGTGCTCCCCAGGGGTTAATACCTTGCTAAATGAAGTGTTACACGTTGGAATTTTATCTGTGCCTGACTGCAGGACCAAACGCTGATCTGTGTTTTCAAGCTGGAAACTCCAGGCTGGATCTGTGAGCAAGCAGGTTTTTAAATGTTTAAATGAATGAAAAAAATAGAGAAAAAACAACAACAAAACTCCTCTGAATGTGGGTTTTTAACAACTTTTTACTGATTGCAGTGAATCCACCATGGAGATAATGTCATAGCTGAGAGTCCTTCAGAGCAGGGTCTGTCCACTGATTCCATGAGAGCTGAGATAAATGCTTCCAAATATCATCTGTCTTCAGAAAAAGCAAAAACACTGAGAGAAAGCAAACCTGGAACTGATGTTTTTCAGTTTTATTGGAGTTTTTTTATCCTAACTATAGAGGTTATAACCTCTTGCAGTTGGTTGCACAAGCAAACACAAAAACCCCTCAAGTGCTGCTCACTTCGGCTTAAAAGCTGCCCTAAAACCAGCCTGTCTCAGTCCCTCCATTCCTCCACTTATCCCTCACCCAGAAAAAAGCCCAGGAAAATGAGAAGATGATGTGTAAGCCCACAATAAATAAATTGGAAGCATATTGCATGAAGGGAAAAGGTGAGAAGCACACACCAAAACCTCCCTGGGAACATCTTTTTGCCATGAGTGAAGTTAATTCGTGGCACAGGGATAGGCTGGACTGAAAAACAGAGTCCATTAAATACCCTGGATGTTCTAAAACTGCTGATAAAAGCACACAGTGACTGAGCAGGGACCTTCAGCTGGTGGCTGTGTCAGATCAGTCAATTCTGGAAGTATATTTTGAATTCTTTGTCCATTATTTTACTGCTTAACCATATCTTCTCCTCTGATCCCAGGTCCAGACCCACCCCCTTAACCACAAGGGGTGAATATTGGGATCAGGACTGGAGAGGGAGCCTGGCTTCAGGAGGATCTGTTAATGAAATACAATATTCCTAATGAACAACTCTTCCTGCTGCCATTCCTAATGGCCCAAGCCTTTCCATCACCAAAAATTCTCAGTGCCAATCTCAAATCTCCTGATTAGAACAAAGTTTTTAATTCCTTTAGAGGTTTTGAATTGGAAAAATGTAAATTATCAATGCCGAGGACGGGGTTGATTTTTTTGGTTTGGGTTTTGTTATTTTTTGGGGGATTTCAGTAAAGAGCTCCCAGCTCAGTTTGAATATTCATCACCCAGCCTTGCAGTGGGATAAAATCCTTGGTCAATCCTCACAGATAAAACCAATTTCCTTCTGTGCAGGGCACTGCATCTGTGGAGGGGTGGGAAAACGTCAGATTGCCCATGGAGGCAGCAGCAGAGGATGAGACAGAGCCAGGGCTGCAAGTGAAGGAGCTCCTCAGCCCTCAGGAGCAGAGTGATGATGGTAAATGACACTGCCATGAGTAATGGACACCATCCAGCTCTTCCCTGTCTTTCATGAGCTTGGGAACAGCTCAGCTTTTGAGGCAAGAAAACATTCTGAGGTTTGGGTTGAGGAAGATGAAAGCTTTTGTTGTGAGTGAAATGGAAAGTTTTGCTTCTCCTCTGTTCCAGTGACGTTATTGGGATAAAGACAAGACCCTCTGAATTAATTTTCACTCAACATCTACCCAGATCT
>VZUA01096883.1:3861-13958 GCA_013401035.1 Horornis vulcanius | reverse complement strand
GAATCTCTTATTACACAGATAGGCTGGGTTACATTGGTCCCAAATGGATTCTGGTCAACAGCTTGACAGTGAGAACAGCAGCACTGTTTTGAAATGACCATGACAGCAATAGCAACAAAATTCAGCTGTTCCCCCATTCAGGACAATGAAGTCAGTGAAGCAGCCGTTCCCAGACAGAGAGGATGACCTTATGGGCTCCTATTAAAAAACTAAGGGAACAGGAAGGGCTAAGAGGTAACCTGTGAATTTCTCTAAGCCCTTTTCTCTCAATCATATATAGAAGAGTAAGAAAAGATATTAATTTTGAAAGTTAATTTCAAAGGAAAGGGAAAGTTGCGAAGAAAATACTCAACAGCTCTTACCATATTGCTGTAGCCACAGAACTGCTTTTTGGCTCAACCCTAACTCAGCATATTTTTATTTTAATACACAATCTAATTAGTGAATAAAATGTTGATTTGGATCATCCATTGCTTTTCCACAGTGACTCATCCTGCCAGAATTCCACAGTGGCAAGGTTGTTCTTTCTGTCAGTAGCTCCCAATTGATACATATGCTCATTTCAGTATGGCTTTTTCCAACTAAATATGTGTAGCACACAAAAGAAACATACTGCATGCACGTAAAAGACACAGGAGAGAGGAAGAGGCACAAGAGTGAATAAAAGATACTATAAAATGAAGACTTTTATGAAACTGGTTTTAGTTAGAGGAAAATTAAGCTTTTAACCATAATCAATGCTTCAAGCTATTCTGGAAATAATCCAAGAGAAATGAAATGAGAATGAGGTACATGAAAGCTTCTGGGTTTGAAAAAGTAACAGCTGTGTCTAGAGAACCTGGACAAGAGGGATCTTTATTCAAATATATCTGTTTTAATAGTATTTCTAATTCAAGCATACATCTCAGCCCATTAAAACAAAGAAAAAAAACAGGGTAAGAACACAGGACAAACACCATATAATCTTCAATAAACAGCCTTATAATCAAACACTGAGTAATTATTTCAAGAATTGAGTGCCAAAAATGTTGTGATTCCATGAAATGTACCCTTAAGGATTTGTGAAAAAGAATAGATATTCTAGGATTTGTGCCCATTTATCCCCTTTTGTTCCACATGAAAGAAATTATATTAAATCAACTGAATATCTGGAAAGAATTAAATCATCATCTCTCACTGGCAAACTTAAAGGAAAAGTTCACAAGAAAGCACAGTTTTATATAATAAAAGTTCTCATGTTTCATGGAGTAAAAAGGAAAAAAACTAACTGCCAAAGGGAAAGTTTTTGTTGCCTTTGGTTATTCTTCTCAGACTATATATTATGAAGTTCTCCTCTGCTCCCTTTATTATCTTTATTCAATGATATAAAATTCCAGACATAATGAAATGAAACCATTTCAAATGCTCTTGCATTAAGTCCTTCAGGAACAAACTTTTCTCTCTAACAGCTGATACAGTGACAGTCGCTGGCACTATAGAGTAGCAACCAAAGCTGACTGGTCCCCTCAGCAGGATTCTTTTTAATGATAGAAATGTCTGACTTACTCACTGCCCTTGAATTCTATTTAAAGTAGCACATAGGCCAAAATCTGCCTTTGTTAATGGGGTTTCAGAGGTGTAAATGAAAGCAATGACTTTTGCCAGCAGACTGAGCTCACCACAGACTCCAAGTGATTTACATCAGAGATGGCTTTACTTCAGTTATATAGTTTTACAAGTCACACTGCACTGTTCTTTAATTAGTTTTGGCCCATCATGCTTATGTAGTAGCTATCATTAAACCACCATAAAATGTATAGGGCTCAACTTTCATTAATCTGCACTCTGACAGGAAAATCTTATTTTTTTCACAAGCTGCAGCTGTGTCCCTCAGAATTTACTAAGGCAAAGAAAATCTATGAATACTAGAAATTACAAGCGAGATGAACACTTACATCTCTGCATAACAGAAATAAACTGAAATGTCTTTTTTCCTTCCAGGAAACGATTATGTGAAAAAGTTGTGGTTCTGTATCTTATTTATGGATTAAACAGCAACATCAGTAACTGGGTATCCTCTTACTTCTCAGGTCATTCTTCAGTAGCTCTTAGCCCTTCCCCTCAATCTCTTCCACTCCTTGCTGATCTCCCTTTGCTCATTTTCCTTGGACAAGTTTATTCATTCACACTACTTGATCTTTATCCTCTGTGGTAGGGATTCCCCAGTCTCCTGCTGACAACTACATTAAAGAAACTGGAATTTTAAATGGGAAAAATGGAGCTTTACTCTTTTTCTTCTGTAATTCTTCACAATGCCATCTATGTGACTCCCTTACTGATACTAATATCTCACCCATTCTTCTTTCAGATACTGCAATTCTTTCACCACATGCTATGCTGTTCTATATACCTGAACTGTTATTTCTATGCATGGTTCTTGTCAGTATTTTCATAAAGCTTTGTTATTAAAATATCTTCCTTCTGATCTCCAGTACAGCAATTCTTTTTTATTTTTTTCCTCTCCTCATACATGCTCATTCAGATACACTTCATACTTTATAAACATCCAGTTTCAAATGCTCCTCCTTGCCTGCCATGTTGACTATGTCAGGCTATTGCTGCATAGTCCCACTTACTGCCTTTCCCAGATGCTAAAACAACCCCTTCTTATCTTCACATACAATTTTTTCATTTGGAGCAAAAATCTTCATTACTTGTTATCATACAATCTAATTAACAAATTTCTGTGATTTTACGCTTAAACGACCAAAGGCTTTTCACCATCACAGGACAATTACTCTACTGCTCTTACAGTTAGGAAACTTTAATGTTTCCACCTGAGTTTATATATGGCTGAAGAAGGCCTTTTTCCATGGTGCCAGCAGAAAATTTTTTCCCCAGTTACTCACAGTGGACCAACACACTACCAAAGGAATCAGCAAAATAACTGTGGGTATCTGGGCAAACAACACTATAATAACTGCACCGCTCATCAAAGAACAGAAACAAAAAGAAAGCAATATTTTTAGAATGAAATTTAACACTGTTTCCTGTGCGCCTGGAGGTAGAGTTTTTCTCTTGACAAAGTTGGAGTTATTCCCTTAGCCTAGAATTGGATGAATCCAGATTAATCTGGGTTTCTAGACTTCAGGAAACTTGCACAAGCTGAAACTTCCCCATGAATGATTCCTTCACAGATTCTTCAGCACATATTTGTGTGAAAACAGGACATAAGCAGCCTTGAAATAGCTCTGAAACTCACTATATTTGCAGTTACATGAAAACCTAACACTTTCCTTTCCCCTTCTGTGTATCATCCATTCCTTGTGTATTCTCCCAACACTCACTTAGATCAGATGCTCAGGTTTTGTTTTGTTTGCCTCTTCAGGATAATATCTGATAGTGATATTTCACTCAGTGAACTGTTTCACCTGTATTTTAGCTGTAGTGACCGTGATGGATAAAAGGCCTTTCATCACCCTGTTCTGATCCTGTTCCTGTTAACAGCAACAGAACTGACAGAGCTTGCAGAGCAGAGACCACGTGGTAACGATGCAGATGGTGAGCTGAGTAAATACTGAATTTAAGCAATGAGGGACAACGACACATCGTGCAGGCAGTGAAACACAACAAAGAAGCTTCCTGAAAGACAATGCCACTAATCAAAAGTTTAAAGGCCATTTAATCTCAGTATCTTGAGATCTTTTGAAGCTACCAGGATCTCTGTGTGCGTGCATTTGTGTTTGTGTATAAATCAGAAAAACACTTTTGGAAAGTGCCACCTATATTTCAAATAGAGCTGAAAAACAATGTTTTAATACTTCAGTTCAACAACATACACAGGCACGGAGTACTAATTTAAGTATTTTTCTTGGATACCTGCATTTTAAAAATATAACAGTCTGACCTGTAAAATAGCAGAGAAGTTCACATGCTGCTCATTAACAAATTATACTTTCCTTTGTCATGCTTATAGCAACCTGAACTGCTGAACTACTATCTGTGTTGATATTTTCTCCAAACTTTTTAAAAATGTTTTCCAAACATTTATTTTTTATAAATGAAGGTCCAATTAAAAACATCTTTAATTCTTGTTCACAGCCATATTATTTTATCAGCAATAAATAAATCTATAGTCATTGTAGGAGCTAAAGCTAGTTAACAGTTTTCCTTAAAGCCTATGAGAAAAACCAAGATTCTCACATTCTTTGTACATTAGTCTCTCAGAGGACATGTTCCCACATCTACTCAGAAAAGAAACAGTTTAAAGCAGAAATTCAAACCAAATAAACAGAACTGTTGGCTGAAGGGTGATGTATCTCTTATTTACAGTGCCAGAGGTCCTGGAGTCAGGCTGCGGTTAGTCCTGGCCCAGACCAGCTCTGTCTGTCTCCTGTGTGCAACTGGCTCGTTCACTTGTGCCCTGTGTTCCCTGACCACAGCACCCACCTCCCACGCACCCACTGCGTGCCACCATTCCTTCTTTCCCTTCAGCTGTGGAAGGTGAAGAATCCAAAAGCTGGATAGAGCCTGAAATTCTGTGTTATACTCAGGGTTGGATCATCTAACCGGACTCATACTCTATCATTGATTCCATAGGAGATTCAGAGAATAATATATTTCCAATATACTAGGTCAGAGCAATGTAAATGAAGGTCAGTAGAGCTTCCCTTGAGACTGAAGCCCTCAGAGCCACTACCTTGACTTTTGCAAGAAGAAACAATCAAAAGGAGACAATGCATATATGGCATTGAAGGGTGCAACTGATATTTTGAGAACATGAATGCTAACTGCGTGTCTGACACACTGGTGACTGAGCAAAGTCTTAAACTGACTGGTTTATGCACTGCACTAATAATTCCCAGATTGTTTTCTACAATCTGGAGGAATTATAACTTTTTTGAATCACTGTATCTGAGAATTACTTGCTAGAGAGATGTACTGTTATAAAATTTAAGATACTACAAGTCATTAATATCCATTTAATATAATAGCATTATGTAACAAATTCAAAAAAAGCAGAGAACACATTTATGTTGCAAATGTAGGATTAGTTGAAGGCAGTCAAATGCAAATAGTCACGCCAACTTCTTTACAAACATTTTTTAATGTTTTGGAAACACATATGGAGGGTATAAGCCAGTGGAATACACGTAACACTAATTGCAAACCTAAAAGCACACACACAATTTCAAGCTTCATAGGAAACTGGGAAATATTTATGCTAATGAGAAAACAAAATTTAATTCATTACATCAATTTCAAATTTTCCAGAATATTGAGGACACTATGCTACAAAAAATCTCTTATATTCTCTATCTATGAAGTAAGTGTAGCATAATAGTGTTCACAGTTTCATTTGAATAAATGGGTATGTCAACATAGAACACAAAGCTTGTGCTCTACTGAATTCTAAATCCTTTTCAAACTTTGTTTCTGTTTTTTTTATCAATCCCAAGCAAAATAACATTCATCTTTTAGTGATAAATTCAGCTGTGAACTGTACTTGTTTAGCTAAGCAAAAACATGCTGAAATTTTCCATCTCTGGGGCCAGGAACTGCATTTTCCTAAAAGGGTCTAACACCACCAGTCTGCAGGCTGGGCTGGAACAGCAGACAATAGCTCTGTATGCTAGTAAAAACCATTTTGCAACACCACATGCTTGCATACTCAGCAGTACTATATTGTATTCAACCATGTTTAAAGAAAGAACAGCAATTTCTTTCCCTGTTCCTTCTCAAAACTGATGTAAATTATACCTCTTAAACAGCAAAATGCAAATTTGGTTTTAGAAGAATGACAATCTGTCTAATGTGAGTGGAGTAGAACCCAAGTATGTGAGCCCGAAGCTCTGACTCTTGCCTTTGGCCTCCCTGGGAATTCCTGAAGCTGCCTTCATTAATGAGCTCTGGTATAACCTGCAAAGATCTGTGTGCATGCACGTACCCAACAGACCAACCCAGGTATGTTGTAACCCAAGTAATTTCAAAACTATGAAAGGAGTAATGACAAGGTAGAAAAAATTGACCATTAAGATTTCCCCNTCCTTCTCCCATATGCATGTTTGCATGAAACAGGGAAAATTTTTGTCTTAGGCACCACCATCAATTTAGATTATATTTCAGTATTATCTCCCAGTTGTCTCAAAACTGGAATTACTAAATATCCTTCAGAAAAATATATTCTCTTCATACTTTTTAATCGAATAAAAAGAAGTGCAAGGAACATAATTTATTATAAAGGGCATTTCAGACCTTCTCTAGCAGAGTTTGAATAACTGGACTTCTCTGATTTCCAAAGTGTTTTTCTTGGCTAACTATATGGTTTATTTTTATACAGTATGTACAATATATACAGTAACAATCTGACAAGTTTTCATCTACTTTAAAATTTAAAACATACAGAAAGAGTGAATAGCATGCTATGATGGATTTAACTTGTAGGCTTATTATACAGACAAATGTCAGAGATGTAAAACTGGCAATGTATTTAAGGAGGATCTTTGAACTTTACATCAAGCCTGGCTTAAGGTGATTCAAAGTAAAAAGTTTTGGATCTTGCTCACAGTTTGCAACAAAGTTTAGTAATTTCAGAAGCAGATATTGAAGGTTCTAAATCACCCTTTCTGAAAGGAAAGTGGGAGCCATCCATTCCTGTTGCTACAACTATGGATTGTTTGATTCTACTGTAAATGTGCATGGTCTCTGTTGAAAGTAATGCTTTTTCTTAACAACTAAGACATTTCAAGTATACTGAATGCAATAATGTATCAGAAACTATATAGATATGGTCTTTCCATACGCAAGAAAACAATACTCTGACTGCTCATTCAGAAATTCACCAGTCTGGTAGACCAGACTGCATGAAAATATTTGAGATTTTACTGTTAGTAAACAATATTAGATGGATCTAGCATACATCTGACAAATTTTAAATTGGCATGTTATTTTTTTTTTCTGAAATAATAAAAAAAACCCTGACCAACCAAAAAAAACCCAAAACAAACAAAAACAAACCCCAAAAAACCCAAACAAACAAAACAAAACAAAAAAAAACCAGATGAAAACCCTCCAAATCCAAAATCAAACAGCTGGACAGTACAAAAATGTAGCAATATATGTTTGCAGGACAGGGAAAATGGCATATGCCATTTACCTGCATCAACCATGGAAGTAAGAGGTGACAAAGTAACCGTAGAGGAAAAGAATAACAGACTTTAAGAGTACATGAATTGAAATTGCCATCAAGAAGAAAAAACCAGGCAAACATGAGAAATAAGATGCTTGAGTAGATCTGTATGTAAAGGGTAGTTATTTCTGTGACTCATTAAAAAGCTTCTTTTTATTGCTTGCACTCACTGTTTATGCAGAAATAATTAAATCTAAACAAGACTTTGCTAGCAAAAACAGTTGTTGCTATCTCACATTTTCTGTTTAACTCTTTTCCCTGCTGTTTATGCTAATTTGCACAGGGGATGGAACAGTTGGAGCACTCTAAATCCTTCTTTTGTACTTCTCTTAACTTTGATGAGCAAAATAGAAATGCTAATCCCTTCTGCAGGCACATGATTTCCTTCCTTTCTCCTTCTCTCTGAAATATTTGTTTTTCTGTTATCCAGCCTTTGTTCCCTAGTCCCAGTGAGGTTCATATGATGCTCTCCATTTCCCAGGGCCCTAGGGTGAACAGAATTCCACAATCCATCAATTCGTGAAATGCAAGTGATATTGAAACAGGCAAGAGATCTATCAAAGCAGGTTCCTACCTCTCCATCCAAATAAACAAATAAATAAACAAATAAACAAACAGATGAGAGTGTTCAGTACTGCAGAAGGAATCAGTCTAAAATACTGACCTGAATTTTAGCCCTGAAACTGATTGTAGTAACTTTGATGATTCCAGTATTTCACATCATGCTTTTCCTTTGTTCAGTACAATTCTGACCACGTATTTAAGATTGGAAAATGAATGATAAATAATGATTCAGGAAATAATAAAGTCACAGGCCAAACACAAGGCGAGAAAAACTTCTATTTAGACATGAAGCAGACACACTTGAACACACATGAACAGACACACAGGTACATCATGTAAAATCCATGAAAATATTGGAGGATTTTCATATCAAATGACTGGGAAAAGTAGGATGTCAGAGATGGTAGATCCAGGTGCAAAAAGGGATTGCTCTTTTCTATGAACTGTAGTAAAATTCTTCATTCAGTGGGCATAATCTGGAGTACTAAATACTACTTTTATTTAGAAACTAAACCAAATAAATTTGAATTTGGTAACTGTACATATGTGTAGGGAAAGGGATATTGTTTGAAAAGTCATATTTTAAATCCTAAAATATTTTTTTAAATTCACAATAATTCATGTCTTTCAAAAGAATTTAGAGTGTCTGTAGAAGGAGTTACATTTACTTTGCAGTCACCTGTCTACAGTAAAGTCAAAGAAAACAAACGTTCATTTAGTTCCTCGTACTAACATTAACAAGCTCATGAGGCATAGCATATTTTGAGAAATGACTATTCATGGACCACCCACTTCTGACCAAAACACAATTGTGTCTTTCACACAATATGAGTGACCCCATTTTGTTCATCTGACAGGTGCATTTCTGGTCACAGAATATGAAGAAGTTGGAGGAAACTGAATGTGGCTTTTTAAGAGACTGTGTAACCCAGAAGTTGAATTTTCTGTCACCATTACTGGAACATTACCTCACCCTTATGTCCCTGGCCTAGGAGAGGGTGACCTTTTATTTTGTTACTATTGTTTTAGATGAGAATACATCAACATGTTAACTTATTTTGCTCTATTACTCTTACACTATAGCTTCAGACCAGGAGAATCTTTTGGCCAGGTGCCAAGGTGAAAAAACAAAATGAATAATTTATTTTGGGATTTTCCTGTCACTCCTTTCAAAGCTGGACATATCTTGCTCTTCTTATTAAAAATCAGTACTAGAATTTTCCAGAGCTGACACAATACACTGAAGACCTCTACTTCTGTTCAGACTGGCAGGCTGAGAAGCTGACAAGAGGGAAAGTTTGTATAATACCCAAGCTCTTTCTAGAGAGTCAGGAAAGATTTTTCATTTTATGACAAAAGTAGCAATTTTTCCACATTTTTTCTTATCGTAAGTTCCTGGGGATGAATCTGTGAGGACCGAAAGAAAAGGAAGCAAAGAAAAAATTATAATGAGTGAATGTTGACAGTCTGGATCAAAGGCTCAGTGCTTTATAATCAAAGTTTTGGAAAAACAAGAATAGGACAACCCTGAGGCTTTGGCACTGAGTTCAAGAACACACTTAGGAGTCATTGCACCTCCAAGAACTGGGAGAACTGAAATGGAAACAAAGACCTCTCAAAAAAACAGGGGAATAAATTAATTCATTTACTACTGCCAGAAATTATGCAGTGGGAATACATTCTGACTAGGAATCTATTAGGCAATGGTCACAGCTGGGTATGCTTCCAGTTAAAGCAGTACCCCAAAAACCACTGAATGTGATGGAACTCTCTACTAACTTCAGTGAGCTTTTAATCAAGCCCAACTGAGTCAGACAGTAAAATTTAAAGATAGCTGAGGAAGTTCACAAGACATTAACTTAGATTTCACAAGGCCAGAGGATCTGGAAAAACCCCAAGTGTCAGTGAGGGGACTGATTAGAGGACATAAAAAGCTCGCTCCCATATGTCCTTTTCTCAGTCTCAGGAATTTCATTATCTTCTGTGATAACAGGATTCAGAAAATGTAAGCATTGATCTGAATCTGTTTCTAACTCAAGCACAAATTTTCTGTGAGCTTTTTTAAATGCTTGGGTTTTTGCTCAGCAATACCACAAGGCCTCTAAAGAGTACTTCTTTTCTTTTATCTCTTTTTTTTGTTGGGTCTCTTGGGTTTCTAGCTGGACTAGGATTGCTAGCATCAGGACTTCTGCCATCCAAGGTCAAACAAATTGCCAAACATTAATTTCAGCATTGACTAAGGCATAACCCCTACAGATACACCACTCAGTCTCCAAACTCTTGTTCTTTAAAGCATAAACCAAAACAAGCAAAACTGTTTTCTTATTGGTGTTCCATGCAAACCATCATGCTGGTAAAACTCTTT
>VZUA01096876.1:4767-23992 GCA_013401035.1 Horornis vulcanius | reverse complement strand
GTTGTTGTTGTTGTTGTTGCTGTTGTGCCAAAGATTTGATGGAGCTTCTACACAGTGTCTTATTTTTGCCTTAATGTTAAATCTTTGAGCCAAAGAAAAGTCAGAGGTGCCATTCAGATCGTGGCAATCAGGCCAGCCAGCTGTCGGTGACAAAGCCCAATTTCTGTACCCTTCTGTGAGTTACCTCTTATTTCTACAGCCTGCACTTCCCTGCCTGCAGCCCTGGAGCCAGCATTTGGTGTGGGCAAGAGCTGGGACAACACCAAACCACGCTTCAGCGTTCAGGTTTGCTTCTTCCTTTGAGCTACTCTGTAGTTCTGCCTTTTGGGCAATTTCCTGATGTTCCTGCCTGTGAGACACATCCACAGGGTAGAAATACTGACACAAAGTGAGAGCTGAAACAGGAGCTATGAATTTATTTTTTTTTAATAAAGAAATAAAATTAAACAAGCAAAAGCAAAGTGCCATGTAAAGCAAAGAGAGAGAGAAAAAAGAAAAAAAAAAAAAAGAAATTGTAAGAAAGTTCAGCCAGGCAGAAAGAAGTGCAGCAAAATGATTCAGCTGGTGTTTCAGGTTTGTGAAGTCATTTTTTCCATGGGGTTTTTCAAGTGGTCAGAAACCCATGTAATGCAAAAGCATTTGAATCCTATACTGTACCTTTCACTTCAAATTGAAGTAAAAAAAAAAAGAGAAGAGATGGAGAAACATTTGCTTGGAGTAAGCAGACTATAGGTAATGCAGTTCGTATGCAGGACATCTGCTAATGATGGAGGGATAGAGCTCTGTGTTCAAGTGAAAAAATATGAGTTTCCAAACCAAGAAGATTAACATGTTTTGTTAATCTCAAGGGGAAATATTATTTGTGAGGCCAGATTCACATCCTGGCTGCTTCAGTGTGAATCAGGTTCCCGTGTGTCTGACTTACTCCAGTGTGGGTCTGGCCAGGCATCGCCAGGCACTGGGCTGGGCGAGGAGATGGGGCAGGCANAAAAAAAAAAAGAGAAGAGATGGAGAAACATTTGCTTGGAGTAAGCAGACTATAGGTAATGCAGTTCGTATGCAGGACATCTGCTAATGATGGAGGGATAGAGCTCTGTGTTCAAGTGAAAAAATATGAGTTTCCAAACCAAGAAGATTAACATGTTTTGTTAATCTCAAGGGGAAATATTATTTGTGAGGCCAGATTCACATCCTGGCTGCTTCAGTGTGAATCAGGTTCCCGTGTGTCTGACTTACTCCAGTGTGGGTCTGGCCAGGCATCGCCAGGCACTGGGCTGGGCGAGGAGATGGGGCAGGCAAGAATCACTGGGCAAGGGAGGGAATAGTCTCTGTTTTACTGACATGAATATACAAAACTTGAACTCCTCAGTGCCTGCCTGTTTATTTCCTGAGCTGAGCAATTGGCTGGTGAGCCCCGAGCTGGGGAGCTGCTGTGCAAAAGCTGAGCTTGCCAGAGCAGGGTCTGAGTCTGGGGTGCCAGGTTGCTCAATGCCAACTTCCCTGGCTCCCAGTGAGATGGAGATGTCTTCTACCATGTTTATTGGACACATGGGACGGCTGTGTCCAAACTCCCTCCCAGGAGCTCATTAGATTGCTCCCCCTCCACTCTCACTGCTGGTCATTATTAGCAGCCCAATAAAATACATTTTTAGATTGTCATTTGTATTTCTTTATTAAAGCACACTTTTTAACGATGTCTTTTATTATATACATTAAAGCCAGCTTTTTAGCTTATAGCTGGGAGAGGGGCTGAGCTCACTGACTGTGGGAAATGCTCCAGGGCTGTTTGCACTCATGTCAAAGGACTGGGTTTAAAGTGCATTTGCTTTCAACTTGCAACTGGACCTCGTGTGTGTGGCCTACCCAGAGAAAAGAGTGAGAAAAAGGGAAATGGAAGGCAGTAGGAAAAAAAAACCAAAACAACCTCACAAGATGACCTAAAGGAAGAACAGTAGGTTTTGTGATGGCCATGCTGCAATTCTCCCATCTGGGTTTTGAGCAAGAGCAATGGGGACAACCCCAAGTTATCCTGGTACACACAGGAAATCCTGTGTGCATTTCTTTCCTTGAGCAGAGTGAAGCATTCACCAAGAATTTTTAATTTGAGAAATACCATCATATTTTAGTTATGAGTTCTGCAATGGCTCTCAGTTTGAGTTAATAATTATCAGTAAAGCAAGGTCTGCAGGGAGAGTCAGCGATACAATACTGCTGATAGGCTTTATTTACCCTTTTTTTTTTCCTTTCAATGCCTGTTATAGATAAGAAATTTGCTGCAAATACGTAAGTCACAAGCTGGACAGCATCATCGGGTTGCAATTGGGGCTTGAGGTCACACAGTATTCTTTGTCCCCCCGATCAGGGAAATATTAACCCTTAGGATTATGTTGCTCACTTACAAATTCCCAAATTCACTTTGCTTAAATATTCCCTGCTATTCCCACCCTCCAGTATGTGATGGCAGAGCAATAGACCCTAAAAGCTAAAAAAATAAACTGGTTTGCCTGATTTAAGTGAGCAGGACTCTGAGGAGGCTGTGTGGGTGCTTTTGAATCACAGGGAGGCCAGGCAAGGCGAGAAGAGCAGCAATGCCACCCCTGCCACTGCCCCTGCATCTCAGCCCGGCTCCACCAACCAGCCCTGACAATAACAAGAAGGATAAATGTTTACCAAAGGGTGGCAAACATGTGAGTTTGAATACTGTCGTGGAGGCTTTCATGGCCAGGCACACAGTGGTGTCAGCTGAGGTTCAGAGCTGACCTTGCCTCACTCCTCCCCTCCCTGAGAGATCTCTCTCTCTCTAAAGATAACAAGGGAATGATGTTTGTTATCATGCTGGAAAAGCAAAGCAGCCTCGTGCCGTCACCTCCCTGGGGTCAGCAGAGCCAAAGCCTTTGCTCCCAGTTGGCGCCGTCTCCCAGCTCCACGTACTGGAATGGGAGGGCACAGGAGCCTTGGAAACACAGCCCCACAAAGGATGACAGCTCTGCTCAGCTGACCATGACCCGCTGTAGGACTGAGGGGAGATGATGTTCATTATGTAAAGGGGAGATATTTGGGTTTTCAGAGATGCTGAATGCCATATTAAACCCAGGTGCCCTGTTTAATCAGAAATCACACACCAAAACAGTAACATTGCCTGGCTGTAAAGCACTGCACCCATTGCTCATACTGCATCCACTGCAAAAGTGCCAGTTGTGGTGGGTGAAGGGCATCAG
This sequence comes from Horornis vulcanius, assembly GCA_013401035.1. NCBI lineage: Eukaryota > Metazoa > Chordata > Aves > Passeriformes > Scotocercidae > Horornis > Horornis vulcanius. Next base: position 20,774 of record VZUA01096876.1, on the reverse strand, counting down.
CTCTTCCCCTTAATTCTTATCTAGCAATTGCTGAAGGAATTTAGTGGCCAAGTTGATACCAAACCAAAGAATACCAAAGGATACCAAAGGATCATCGTATAAATGTGACAATACTGCCAGACTTATTTGAAGTACTGCATAGGATTTGCAGCAGCAATCACCGTTCACCTGCTTGTTAGATAATGTCCTTGCAGTTGCCAAGTCCTTCTTGCACAAGGAGCTCTGTCCTGCAGACACCTCTAAATCCAAATTCTTTCAAACCAGGTTTTGTATCAACACTTACAACGCTTGAAGTTGCCAGGGGTTGAAAGGCAGTCTATGAAGTCTCAAAGATGTGTGGAATAATCTGCCCCATAAAGCCATATTCCTTTCTTTTGAGGGTTTACTGTTGCTTGTGGTTGGTGGGGTCAGTAGAGCTGCAGGGGAATAATATGACTTTTCTTACCATTTCTCTCCTTGAACACTGAGCACAGAGTGGCTTTCAGTGTTGGTATGTAACCATTAGGGCCAGAAGAAACAGCATGAAGTTGTGTCAGGGGATGTTTAGGTTAGATATTAAGAAAATGTACTTCCCCCAGAAGGTGCTGGGCACTGGAACAGGCTCCCCAGCAAAGTGGCCACAGCACCAAGCCTGACAGAGTTCAAGGCATGTTGGGATAATGCTCTAGGGCACACCGTATGATTTTTGGGCTTCTCCTGTGCAGGGCCAGGAGTTCGGCTGTGATGATCCTTGTGGGTCCCAGTTCAGGATATTCTATGATTATATGATTTCTAGACCAACACAACCACATTTGCACAACAACCCTTGACAGGCTCAGCTGAGCATCTCCTCCCTCTGCCCCACATCAATAGAAATACTCCCACTCAGGCTAAACCATCAGTCTTTGCATGGCTGGGTAAAATCATTTTGGCAGGCTGGTTCTGGCTGCCATGGTTCCCATTCATCATCTCTGCTCTAACTGGGGTATTTCCATACCAAAATAGGGTGGCAAAACAGAAAATTTCTGCCCAAACCAAGGTGGCCAAGTGCAAACTAGGTCTTGTTAATAACTCCCAACCATGTGCCCCCCAAGGATATGCCTCAGGGCAGACCCCAGCCTATGTTTTTTTTCTCCTCCTGTTGTCACTTTGAAGTGCTCTGGAGACCTGAACAAAATGAGAGTGCCTGACCCTTGTTCTGCTGCTGTGGGAAATGGGGGCTCAGCATTGTAAATCCAGCTTAGTGTTGGCAAAGGTGCTGGTGGGCTGCTGCAGACAGACCCCAGAAATCAGGTTAACCTGTCAGCAAAGGAAACAAATTTCAGCCTAAACTATGCAGCAGATATAAATATGTAGATGTTGAAACAAAAGTCACTCCCTGAATTTTTTGATATAGTAGTACAGGAAAAAGAAACCTTCGTAGTTTCTACCCTCCACCGAGCTGCCCTCATGCCAAGAGCTGAGCTGGTGCATCTTGGAGTGTCAGGACAGCAGCACTTAATCAATCCATTAACCAATGTGCATCAACCCAAATCACTCATAAAGCCTCATAAACCCATGTGTATGAAGCCAAATCCCTCACAGAGCTGCATGCAAAGGTCAGGACTTGCCTTGAACCCCTTCTGTGTCCTTAATCCACACCCAGGGCACCTGACAGATGCCAGCACTAACACCTTCTCCCTACAAGCTACGTAGTTTTGGCAGGGATCACTGGTCACCTTTAGGGGAGGTCTACCATGACTCAAAGAACTTTTATTACAAATCCTGGGCTGAACCCAGCTTTTCCAAGCTGGAGAGTGAGACACACCATGTGCACAGCTCATCAGGTCAACTCTTTGCTGTTGCATTTATAGGATTCCTTCCCACCCTCCACAAATGTGGGGTCTGGAAAATCATTTCCCCATAAATAACTAGGAGATCCATTATCTAATCAAGACAATGTGGATCCCTCTTCCTGGGTGTTGATGAATCACAGGTAAACTATAAGAGAGGGTTTCCACCTTGGTTCTTGGATGTGGTACTTCATGGATTCAACCATATTTCAGTGGAATTTTCCTTACCCTGGCCCCTGCCCTGCTACATGTCACATTGACACCAATTACACTGCAGCTCTAAGATGGGTATTGTCATTATTAGTAATTGTATTCACTTGCCCCACATAAAAATATCAGCACAGTAACATGAATGATTTGTGTAATGATATATTTGCTGTTATTAGGACCTAATATGTTTTCCCTGTAATTACATACTATGCCCCATATAATAACTTTGGAATTTCTGTGTAAATTTTGGGTAATTGTGGAAAACTATGCTACAAACAGGTCCCCTTAGACCAAGTTCAGCATTCACTACCAGGAAATAACCATTATTAAAAGCTCTGCAATAGACAAACCAGTAGACTAAGAGCTAAAAACCTTTTTAATATGTAGCAGCAATGAAGAGGAACTAATAATCAGTGCAGGAGAGCAAGAAAAGTATCAGTCCATGTAGTGTCATCCCTGGGGAATATTTCTTCTAACTCTGGTTTCAGGAATACTCCAGCAAAAACCTGAGGAACTTTCAGCGGGTGCAATGTAAGCTAGGAGTAGCATAAACTCATTTAGATGCAACTGTTTCAAAGGTTCTAGAAGCCATGCTCCTCATTAAAATGAAAGTTAAAATGCTCACATCTAGATTAGAAGTCTGCCAGAGGTCATTGCAGTTTAATGCATAGTCAGGCTTTTCTGAATCAGCTGGAAACATTAACATTGACTAAATTTATCCTCTCCTTCACAGGTCCAAGAGCTTTTCCAGATTTCAGTGCATTTTTTGGGTGAAGCTGATCCTTCCCATCCTCCCTGCAGTATCTGCACACCTTCCATCTAAAATCAATAGCCATAGCATGGCCCCCCATGGGCTTCTTGCAGTTGTGAGTGTTTCTCCCGAGGATGGGATGTGATGGGAAGAAATGAGATCAGCCACTTTTATGGCTGAGTGAATATCTATGGGCTTCGAGGGCTCTCTCACGGTCATGAACCTCAGAACAACTTCTGATTGTTCAAATTTCACTGCAGCCTTCCAGCTTCGTCATCTGCACTGCCAACTTCTATTAAGGTTCCATTAAAAGGCAATGAAACACAGGGCCTTTTACAATACCCTTGACAGAACAATTTCCCTTTCTGGATACAGTAAAAATTTTCAGTCAAAAATACAACTTTTTGGTAAAAAAAAAAAAAAAAGAGAAAGAGAGACAATTTCAAGCAGATCAAAATATTTCATAAAACATTGTCAGATTGTCTCAGCCAGGAAAAACAATTCAGAAAAGGCTAATTTTCAAATCCAAACATTGATTTTTCTCTCTGCCTATCATAATTACATTTGTTTCCACTTGCTTATGAAAAAGCCTAGGTATCAGACAATATTTCATTTTGTGTAGAGCTAAGTGTTTTATTCTGATCAAAGTGTTTTCCACAACACTTTGTCATTGATAGCTATTCAGTAATTTAATTTTACTGTTTTTAGTTGTCCCTTTTCCTTCAGGGATCACTTTAAGTGTAACCACACTTAGCAGCAGAGAAGGACAAATGCTGCCCTCAGATATAACCAGGTGAATTCAAGCAAATCCTTATTGAATCAAAACTTTATAAAAGTTAAGGGCTGGGGGGGTATAAAATTTAACCCAAAATTACTCACAGAATAAGCTTGCCCAAGACACTGCTTTAAAAGTTTCAACCCACAACACACCAATAACTTAAAAAATCGGTGTCCTTTTGTATCAATATTGAAACAAGTGTGATTTGGGGGCATCAATGTTCTTGTTCTTTCTGAAGCCCAAGGGATTTCTCGTAGCATTAAGCACAAGAAACCAGTTTGGTGTCCCAGTGACAGTGTCAGGGATGGGGTTTGTGCTAGGAAAGATCGTTTACTTCAAACACTGGTAGGTATTAAAACTGAGGTCCTGTCCCCACGAGCATGTTCCCTCTGATAAAATCATAGAATCATAGGATCATTAAGGTTGGAAAAGGCCTGCAAGACCATAAAGTCCAGCTTTGGACCGAATACCAACATGAGCCCAATCACAAAGTGCCTCGCCTACTTGTTTTCTGAACACTTCCAGGGATGGTGACTCCACCACTTTCCAGGGGACCCTGTTCCAATGCTTAACCACTCTTCCAGTGAAGAACTTCTTCCTAATATCCTAGCCCTCATCCCAAATATGTAAGAGAATGTAAACCATGGGCTTAAGTTTAGGGGTCTTTGCAACGAAGCAGAAGATCCCATTGCTCTACCCCTTTCCATGATATGCATTGTAATAGTATATAACTCATGAATCACACCATAAATCACTCCTGGGCTTGCTGTACAGAGGAAAGCAAGGGAGTTGTTTTGGAAGAAGGCTGAGAGAGCTGAAAGTGAGACAAGTTGGCAAGACCCATGGACAGCCTTGAGCCAGCAGGAGAGAGAAAGGAACTGTGGGGTCAGCAGGGCCCCAAGCAGCCAAGGCTGAGAGGGGTAGAGCTGTCCCACCTCACTGGTAGCACACACTGGAGCAGCCCCAAAGCTGACATGAAATGCTGAGTGGGTGCTCCTTGCAAGAGCAGTGCCTCTTGGTGAGCTGAAAGGAGCAGATCCTGCACAAAAACAGTGCAAAATGGTCACGAGTCCTTCACGAGACATATGTCTGTAAAAGCTAAAGGAACACTGGAGATCAAGTCTTCACTCTGGAATCTCCTGGACTTCTCCACGGTGGAGTTTATAGCCTCAGGGTGGCTTACAGACATATACTACCTCTGCACTCCAACACTGACCTGAGTTTTACAGACTTCACATTTGCAGGTCTGCAGTTCAAAACTAATTGCTATGACCTCACATAAAATAGTAATAATCAGCTATCAATAATACTTTGGGAACTGGGGGGAAAATAAAAGGGAAATTGTTCATTCTTAGTAAAACCTGGTGCTGACGGTCAGGAAATTGAACCTTCTGCAAGCATTAGTCACGGGAGCCAAAAACATTGCTGCTGAGTGTTTCTGGGGAGCATATGCTTCATATACTTGAAAGATACTCTTCTATATCAAGTCTTTGTAATTACAGAGACATGGCAAATAAAGGCAGAAATAATAAAGATTTCCTTTTCCTCTGGTAGATAATCAGTCCAGGGTGTATTTATGTACAAGCAGAGAGCTGTCTCCATCCCAGCCTCTCTGCTCCCTGCATCTCCAGGATGCAGCCCGATGAGCAGTTAGCTGGTGTTTCCCTGATGAATCAAACCATTTGCTGCAGAAACACAAGATGCAGGGCCAATATTTTCAAAGGCTGCCTTTAAAACTCTGGCAGCAATTTAGTGTGGTCATGTTTCCGAGTGTGAAGTTCTTCATGTATGAATGCTTGCACTCAGGATTTATTTGCTTGGACTGCACACACATCCGTGCAGGGAGTATGACCGTGAACCCAAAGTTTTCCATGTGCTATCTGCTAGGTGGGGGGAAATGGGTCTAATGATCAGAAGCCAGGTAAGGACTAGAAATCTGGTAAGGAATTGTAGTTCCAGGGTGGTGTTTAGGGCTATAGGGCAGTTAATGAATTAGAGGAAAGGAAAAAAAAAATTACATTTACAAACCCAGCAGTTTTGCTACATTCACTACTACCTTTCTTTCCTTGCACTTCACTAAGTGGAGGAGCAGTGTCTTTCTGTGCACACCTGGGAGCACAGCAGCACAAAGCATGGCGCACACATCCCAGAGGTGACCTCAGACCTGTAAATGGTCTGGCCACATCAGCATCATCCAAAATCAAAACTAATTAGTCCTTCTGGGAGCACATCAGCTCCAGTTATGTGATGTTAGCGTGACATTAGACTGCAGTCAGGACCTGAATGGGGACCTGCTGTTTAGGGATATTAAACCTTTCTGACTTTGCTTGGGGACTCCTTGCACACCCCTACCTCACACCTCATTTGTTGTTCACTGTGCTTAGAAGGGAAAGGCCACAGCTCAAACTGAGCAAGATGTTTGCAATGTGTACTTTTGAATGTTCAGTGATCTGCAGTGTCTCATCCACAAGGCAGGACCACACCATGTTGTGCAAACCAGAAAGATGCCACTTGTCCCAGACCACAGGCAAATCCACCCTATCTCTGTATCACCCCCATTTTAAGCCTTTTCTGCTTTTAAAGAAAAGCTAGATTTAATACAGAAATAAACCCACCAAGAGTCCTGCAGTTTTCACGGAGAACAGTGTCCTTGCTCAGGAAGCGTGAAATTAAAAGCTCTCGAGCGTGCATTTGCCCAGCTCCACATCACATGTACCTTGTCAGCTCTGCAGCAGGGCAGGAGCTCAGTCACCAATTCGCTCCATGGCCTCATCCTGCAAACATGCACCCCTGCAAGCGAGGCTTACTCATGGAAACACTATGCCTGCATTCCTGATAGTGAGCAGCTTGGGAGGAACCTGCTCCCTGGGCTGGCCTGGGGACACGGCTGGCACCTGGCACTGTGCAAGAGTCAGCCTGGCACCATCAGCAGGGCTCCAGCAGCACAGCAAGCACCAAGCCCGGCCAAGAAATCCCACATGCTCTGAAGGACACCCTCTGGCCGTGATCAGGACTCACTTGGATGTTTTCTGACAACACACGGCACCAAAATCTCTTCTCAAAATAAAGTGCCTCCAAACAGCTTCCAACAGGCTCCAAGAGATGAGCCCAAGAGTTTTACTAAAAGCAGCTTGCCTGCCTCTCCATCCCTGTGTTACCAGGGTTTGCTTTGTGGTGTGCTTTCCTTCTCCTTAGGAAAGTTAGGGTGTTGGAACAGCCCCCTTCAACAGGCTTCACGTCCACAGGGCTGGGCATGAGACACAGAAAATGGACTCCTGAATCCTGACAGCTGAATACCAAATTACAACAGCACCTCAGATGTTTTCAAGGCTGAGTGATGGCCAGTGTCCTGCACTTCAACAGCTCAGACACAGCAGGGTAGGAGAGCCTCCAGTCCACAGAAGCTTTTTCTGGGGTAAAACAGGACCACACCAGGTCTGGAAGTTCTGTCACCTGTGAGGGTTCTCAGCTCAATCCATGGAGGTGGTAACTGTGTGCTGAGACACATGACCCTGAGTCCCTGCCTGTGCACTCTCCCATCCACTGCTGGGAGGCTCTACCCCTGTGGAAGAGAAGAAAAACAAGGGACTTGCCCTTTTTTGCGGGATGGGGTAGCAAAATGGTGCTTACTTGCAAACCTAAGAGGGTTCAAAAGACTTGTGACCCCTGGGGAGAACCCCTCCTTGGGTCTGAGGGGTTGAGGTACTTCCTAGGACCTCATACATCCCCCATGGACCACGGTGTCTTCGCTGGGATTCAGGGATCCCCTGGTGTGCCCCCTTCCCCACGGCTCCAGCTCTGCTGGTCGTGGTGCACCAATGCACGTAACACATTCCAGACTCCTCTAGTTTGACAGATGCATATTTTGACAGCTCAGAGAAAACATTTTGCAAGATGCAGAGTCAAAGGCTCTTTCCAGCCGAGATGTTGTGGAAAGCTGTGTGAGCTCTCCAAGGCGCTATCTCTCTTTCTCTGCCAGCTGTGCTAATGAAAGCTCCCTGTGCAGGCCAGAAGATGCAGCAGGGAATAATACAGTCCTTTAAATAGCATCCTGGCGGCTTGAGGAGGCCATGAACGTTTTAACTCACTTATAATTTTCCTGTGGTTCAACCCTCTCTCCCACAGCAGCCTGCTCTGGGCACTGCAAAGACATGGGGAGCCTTGAAAATGGCATTAACCAACAACCCGTGACCGCTCTGGGAGCGCTCGTGCTCGTGTCCTTTCCCAGGCAATACCCAGCCTGGATGTGCTGCTCAGACCTTCATTACCTGGAGGTATTTGGCATGGGAAGACACAGCACTGAGATCAGCAGAGGAGACCTCGTTCCACCCATGGCTGAGCTCAAAGAGCTGATTGCTTCAATGACACAAGGCACTGGCCAGAAAATGCTCCCCTGATATCTTCCATGTGACATTTTTCCAGAGGCAAAGCCAGCTAAAGAGGTCCCTGAATGTTTTCCTCCTTAGGACCTGTTCAACCATCTGTAAAGCAGGTCAGTGAAAGAAAACACTTGGCACGAAACTGGGGGGAAACAAAATAAGTGAGATTTGAAAAAATTGCACAGACCCCATTTGCAGCACGACCCATGAGCATCTGTCTTGGCATGGCTGCAGGACAGAAAGCTGCCAAAAAACAGAAGGAAAATGTGTGGGGCTAAGAAGCATTGGGATTCCCTTCAAGCACCTTTGCTGAAGGACAGTCTTGAATAGGGGACTGAGTCCTGAATGAGGAGGAGAAGAAGAAGAAGGCTGAGGGCAAGATTGAGAGGTTTAGAATTTCCATATAGAAAGAATTATTTAAATTAATTTCCAGTTGCATGCCCCACAGGAAATTTTGAAGAACATCTTGAGATTCAGTGGCAACAGCAGCCTAAAAAAAAATAAAGAGAGGAAAATTTCTTTGGGGAAAAAAAATATCAAAAGGATCATTTTCTCTGCTGAAAGCTGAAATTCTTCCACAAAAGAGCCATTTTGCCACTCCCCAGAAAACCAGAAAAAAATACCAGCATTTTCCATTTTAATGGTTGCCTCATTGTCTTCTGCAAAGACTCCCAGCCCTGCCCTGGCCTTCTGGTGCCCATCAGCCCTTCAGGACAGAAGGTTTCTCTTTTGTGCAGTTCACAGCACACAGTGTCAGTGTTTTAATCAGGTTATATTACTGATGGCAATACTCTGACACAGCCATAGCTTCAGAGCTTTGTGATGCTGAAAGTGTGTGTTACCAGAGCATGTCCAAGGTTCTGGGCTTTCTCTCTGCTTTAATTTCTCCTTGCCTTTCTCTGCCACTGCCCCAAAACATGTCAACTTCTCATCCCAAAGGTTTTGTGTTATGGAAATAATTGGTGGCACTGTAATATTTTTTTGTGAAGCAAGTGGTGTCAGCCTTAACACAAGTTTCCCATATTTTACAAGGGTATTTTAGGGACTGTCCCTAATTTCATCAGGTGTTTTACTTTGTTGTGCAGGTCTAGAAAGGATATTTTAGATGGGTATCTTGTCATGGGTTTTTGTTTGTTGTTTTTTGGTTTGTTTGGTTTGTTGTTTTTTTTGCAGGTCTGAATGACTTGTGTTGCATAGATCTATCAGCAACCTGCTCAAGTTTATTATATTAGAAAAAAGGTTTATGGAAATGTCAACAGAACCGGATCTTCTTTTATCTGGGAACATCTGGTTTATCTATGAGCCTTTACCCTGAGGAAAGCAGTTATTTATACTTTTTACAAAAAGAAATTTGGCTTCTTCCTCACTTATTTTGTGTTTGGGAACAGATAATTTGCATTAAGCTAAGCATGGTCAGGGTTCCTCAAACGTAAAGCAGAACTCTGCTACAAATTCATCTCCATGCAGCACTTCCAGCACAAGAAAAAGGCATCAAAACAGTTTTTCATGGGAGCTGGACTGCTTTCACACCTCCAGCTGCAGCTGTGTCAGAAGGAGCCATTCTGAAATATCATGGCTGTTCTGGTAACAATGAGTACAGGTTTTACACACCCTTTCCAAACTACAATTGCAACAGCTCCAGCTTTCCAGGTTGTAAAACAGCCCTTTGGCAAGTTTGTAATGAGGGTGCACCATGCCCTGTCACCAGCCCAGCACAGTGGGGACCAGGGCACACTGACAGCACTCTCCCATTGGGGGTGGGCTCATGCCCAAATCAGTGTCAGCACCAGGCACAAACCTGCTGCTGTAGGGCTTGCCCTTGATTGCAAAGGTTTGCTCACAAGAGAACAGATTTAGTGCCTGGTTTGATCTCCCCCAGCACCTGTTTAAAACATTCAGTGTTCACAGTACTCAGACACAGAGTTACTCTGCACACAAATTTTGATGAAGCCACGTCATAAAATCCTCACATGGTTTGGGTTAGAAGGGGACCTTGAAGATAATCTCTATCCAAGCTCCTGGCCACGGACAGGGACACCTTCCACTAGTCCAGGTTGTTCAGAGCCTGGCCTTGAGGACTTCTAGTAGTGGGGCAGTCACAGCTTCTCTGAGAAACCTGTGCCAGTGCATCACCACCCACAGAGTAAACAATTTCTTCCTCATATCTAATCTATATCTGCTCTCTGTCAGTTTGAAGCAAGTTTCTCCCTTGTCCTGTCACTCAAGGTCCTTGTAAAAAGTCCCTCTCCAGCCCTCTTGAAACCTTTTTAGGTACTGGAAGGTGCAGCCTTCATTCTCCAGGCTCAACACCCCCAGCTCTCTCAGCCTGTCTCCACAGCAGAGGGGCTCCAGCCCTCTGATCACCTTGGTGACCTCCTCTGGACTCACCCCAGCAGGTTCAGATCCTTCTTAAGTTGGGAGCCCACAGCTGGACACAGCACTGCAGGAAGGGAGAGCAGAGTAGAGGGGCAGAATCACCTCCCCTGACCTTCTGGTCACCCTTCTTGTGATGCAGCCCAGGAGACAGTTGTCATTTTGGGCTTCATGAGCACACTGATAATCTTCTTCAGGGGCTATGTTGAGCTTCTCAACCACCAGCACAACCAAGTCCTTCTCCCCAAGGCTGGTCTCAACCCATTCTCCACTCTGTGCTTGTGCTTGGGATTGCCCTGAGGCCGGCACATACGGAGGTGCCATCCAGGGACCTCACTGACATTTGTGACCCCCCAGCCAGGAGGATGCAGCCTGAGAGCACATCCACGGCTCAGCTGCAGGAGCCTGCAGCCCAGAGAATTAAGCATTCAACAACCACTAAACTCAAAAAATAGACAGTAGGCGCCAAAATCCTCAGCTGGGGCTCCTTGGACTACACTGGATTTACACTGATTTAAGCCAGCTGAGGATCCGCACCACCGGGCCAAGTCCTGCTGTCCTACCTCAAGCTGATGGCTAGTTGACGTGACTGATGACTGAGATTTCCATTTAGCCTAACTCGAAGCATGAGCAGGGCCTGTGTAGTGCTACCATTGTTGACTCCAGCCTTTTGTCTGGGGCTGTAACCGATAGGCCTAATAACCGAAATCATACTGCATGCATTCATTCACCCTCTTCACAAACAGCATGTTATTGAGCTCCGTGGTGAAAAGGCATGCACAAACACAATGGGGCTGGGATTAAGCCCAGCTGCATTACCAAAGTAAATACTTTTGCTGCTGACAGTTTGTCTGTGGGGATTTGGAGAAAAGTTTTGTGCATCTACTTAGGCAACATATGGTTTTATTTTTCCTGTTAACAAAAACAGTAGTGGTCAAAAGTCAACACCCTCTGATGACTGTTCGGTGGCCAGTGTGGAATGGGCTTGGTGGTCTAAGTCCAGTTTCTTACATGTCCACAAAAGAAAAAAAAAAATCATCCTCTTCCTGCATTCCTCTCTCACTTGGCGCTGCGGTTTGCAGTGTCCACAAGGAAGCCAGGGGGGTTTTGAGGTTAATCTCATCTGTCCTCCTTTCTGATTGAAAGCAATGGGTGACGTGGTTTGGGTTAAGATACTCTGCTAGCTTCTTTCATTCCCCTTGTGATGAAAACCCCTCCACAATCTGTTTCCTTGAAGCCTGAAGAGAGTCAGAATTAATCCGCATTAGCTGGCGGCCGGGGCATGTCAGCCAGTCAGACTTCTAAAGCAAACACACAGCGATGAGGAGGAGCAGCATGCCAAGAGCACAAATGGTCTGAATTTAGCCCTTCATCTCCAAGCTGAATGCACACTGTTCTCCAAAGATCTCTGCAACACTCAATCAACAGCTGGTCACCTTCACATATGAAATCAAGAAGAAAATCCACAAGGGCTGGACTTTCTATTTGGTGATGACTTCAGCAGGCTGGTAAAGGGAAAAAAGTTGGCTGAGCTGCCACAAGTGGCCATCTCACATAGGTCCAGTGAAGGAACTAGCAGATACTGGCACTCAGCATTTTTGGGAAGAAAAAAACACACCCATCATCAAACCCTCCATAGGAATTCCCCTAAAAGATTTTAAAGCTTTTAAGGTGCAAACAGGTCTTGTCTACACTGAGGTAATGAGAATTACAGCAAACTAGAGCACAACTGCTAACACTTAGCATCTGCAGGGTCAGAGGCAGCTCAGAGCTGGAAGGAGTGTTAACTAGATCCACCACATGAAGTAATTGTTTTTAAGGGAGTGTATCCAAGCTGGAACACAGCGATGCAGAACATGCACCCTCAGACAGGTGTAATCCCAGGCACAGTGGGTGGTAAGCAAGGCTGAAAAATCACAATTAGGAAGCCAAGATGTGTTGCCTAATTCAGGCTTCCCCACCAAGATGAAGGTAGATTTTTGAGGGCCAGATCCTGCATGACGCCCAGCTAGTCCTGTGATGTGTTTGCAATCCTCAGATACTCCTGGCATCTCTGGAAGCTGAAGGCCCAAAGTATTTTGCAGAGGATGCTCAAACCCACCTATGAACAGCCAGAAACAGGAAGTCAGCCAGGGCTGGAGGAATTAAGCCAGGCAGAGAAAGTCCTGCAGCCCAGGTTGACAGCTCAGAAAAGGAACATCACTGTCCCATAGTCACACACATCCATCTATGGAGAAAAAAGGGAAAAGGCAGAAGTTGTTTCTGTTCCTACAAAAGACAAACGGTGAAAACAAAAGCTTATCTTAACATTTTTCTGCAGAAGTTCAGGAGTCTTCATTCAAGAAGAAAAACTGAAAAATGTTTGGTTTCTGGCAGTCAAAAACTGGAAACATTTTGGCCAGAAACCAAAACAATTTGGGGTTTCTGGTTTTTGGTTTTCATTTGGTTTTTTGCCAAACTCCTTAGCTTACTTTTGCCAAAAAACTGCACATTTTTCAAGCTTTTTCTTCCTCAATGAAAACCTTAAAATTGTTGTTGAAATTGGACATTTCCCACAGATTTTTGTTTTGAATTTTTTTTAAAAAAAGGCATTTTCAGCAAAAAGAATATTTTAAATGAACAATTTTACCCGAGAGCTCTGTAAGCAGATCCTTTGGAGGGACTATCATACCCTCACTTTTATCTCCTCTCCCCTCCTCTATTTTCTCACCCAGGGGACTCTGGGTGGTGATCCTGGTCTGGTTTTGATCACCACCTGGCCAAGCTTTAGAGCTGTGGATCTGCCTTAGGGGACAGACAACTCTGAGCTGGGAATGACTTTTTCTGTGAGATACCTGTTCTCAGGAATTAAGAAATGTAGCAAAGGAAAATAAATATCTGGAGTCTGGATTCAGCAGCGTTTGTACTGGGAACAAATTTGGGCATGCGGTTCTGGGAGAAGAAGGTGTTAGTATGTGTCCTCCAAAGTGCCTAAATGTCAATTACCCACTGGTTTGTTAAAGCTGCTGGCCCTGGGTCTACCACAAAGAACTATTACAATCTGTATTAATGTTCAAAGTTTGGCACAAAAAAATGTAGGTGTGAAAGATGGACAAGAAAAATTAGATATTATGAACTCCTGACATAAATATAGTGCTAGGGACTAAACAGAAAATGAAAAACACTAATATATGACTGCTTGGACACTGAACTTGGAGGTGGAACTGAAGAGCAAACCCAGATCAGAATGGAGAAGGTGTTGGCACCCTGTCTCCAGGGATAACTTTGATCTGACCCAACACTGAAACCAGAAACTGCACAGAAGAGCAGGAAATCTGGACTGGAGTCAGAGTGCCAGTTTCATACTGCACCTTTATGAAGCAAGCTACAATAAAAATTTGGACCAGGTTTTGAATTTCAGTCATCCAACCAAAGAGATTTTGGAGTCTTTGTAATGAAGTAGAGCAATCTTATGGCTGCATTCCCCCTTTAGGTACCCTATCTTTCTTTCTTTCAAGGCCTATTTGGATGTTTTCTGTGGTTGTTATTTGATGCCCTGCCAGAGCAGGCAGAGGAAGACCAGGCAAAGAAAGGCCAGCACAGGAAAGGCAAACACACATCAGTGGCAAGTGGAAGAGTGTGCCAGGAAGAGGAGAGGTGAAGTGTCTCAAATTTAAGCAAAAAATGGGATTGCCACACAGCAAAAATGCCAACTTGGAGGACTTTGAGCAGGATGTTTGGAGAGATCAGACAAGACAAGAACTTCTGACAGAAGGAGATGGATGTGGGGTGGGTTGGAGAAGGGAAGGAATAAGGAATGTGTGGGTGAGGAGGAGAGAGGTCAGCAACTGGTTATGAGGGTGATGGTATTGTCAGGATTGGGGATGGGTCAGGAATAAGGAGGAGCATCTGAGGGGCTGGTAAATTCTCACAGTCCAGGCAAGAAAGGAGTAATGAGGGATTATGAGGGGGCTGGGTGGTCAATGAGGAAGAGGAGCAGATGAGGCGTTTTCTTTTTCCACGTTTGGATAATAATGGCCCTTTACACTCTTTTAACTCTGATTTTCAGCAGAGTTTATTTAAGCTTTGACACAGTGCAATGCTGTCAGCTGAGCCGTGGTTAACAATGCTGCCTCCTAAGCCCAAGGCAAGCAGGGCAAGGGGAATAAATTAGTTTAAATCTCTGCAAAGTTTTCCCAGTTGCAACAGGGTGAAAGCACAGGCACAGTAAATTACTGCGATTCAGCTCCCTGTTAATTCAGCGTCTGAATTCCTCCAAACACAGAAGAGACACTGTCATTAACACAAACCTGGAAACAAGCTAAAATAACAGCACAGGCTGGTTTCAGATGCACTCACATGGAGCAGTTAGCTTGGGTGGTGAGCTGGGGCTGCTTGTGGTGAAAGCTTCACAAATGGAGAGGTGGGTGAAATGCCAGACAGCCCCGGGACAGAAAGGAAATGTTTATATTGATTTATCCTGACACTTTGAACTGTAATGTCCTTGTAGTAAGCCACGCCCCAGGAGTGGGTGTTCCTTGGATTGTCCTGACGCCGGATAGCAAGAAAACCAAGAAGGGGAAACTGAGGCAGGGAAAAGACACCCAGCTGCATAAGCTCCCTTTGTGGCCCTTTATCAGGGCTGTTTTCACCCGTTGTGTACTCACATAGTTAAGAGGATCTAGGAAGCTGTGATTGCTTTGCTTTCCAAAGCCTTTACTCAGGAAAAGACTAATTAAGTGGCTGTGTTATTACAGCAGGTCCTGGAGTCTCCGAACACAACCAGCGGCGATTAGGCAGGCGTCAGCTACTGGGCGGGATTTCCCACTGCCCAGCTGTGTAATTATCACGGCAGCTCAGCCAAAATCCTCTGACAAAGAAAACCAGCTGCGGGCTGCGGGGTGGGAGATAGCACATGTCCAGTGGAAGGAGAAAGAATAACCTCTTCTCTGTATTTTTCCAAAAGAAAGACCAGTGAAGACAAGCACACACATTCCTGCAGAGGAGCAAATAGCAATAATGATTTATGGGAAGCTCCTGGAATAAGAATCAGGGGTGCAGCACAGCTTGCTGCACTTTTTTTTTGCGGGGGGAACTGAATATTCACTGCCTTCCTCAGTTAGGGACATGGAAGTGGCAGGTGAGAGCTACTAAGGAGGGAGGATCTGTTGCACTGCTTTGAAATATGGACCCCATGCTGCAGCATCATCCCTGCAGAGAGGGGCTGAGGGCTGTCTTTAATAACCCAAATAAAACACTGAAGTGCACTTTGAGCAATGGAGAAGCTCTGGGTTAGTTTCTACAAAAGATTAGATTTCTGTTGTCTGTGACCTTGGCGAACCTCCTGCCACAGTGACCCATCTTTAGGGTGAAGGTGTCTGTGCTAGGTACCCCATGGAGTGCCTCAGCCACGTCCCATTATGCCTTCAAAGGAACTGGGCAGAACCCAGACCACCACTCAGGAGCTTTCTTCTGTCTGCTGGTGCCACCTGATGCACCTTCAAGAGATGTCTTCCTTGGCTGTGGTCACAAGGCTTTGTCAAAAGCCAACACTTCCAGAGTATCAGCACCAAGACTTTTATTTCCATTTATGCCTGGTAGCTCCCTTCCCAATTCCATATCATCATTGAAAGTTTTCTTTCCACTCACATCTGAATTTATTTGGAGCAATCCTCTCCCTTCCTACAAGCAGCCTGACAGGACCTTTTCAGTAGGTCCCTCACGAA
>VZUA01096875.1:3000-27714 GCA_013401035.1 Horornis vulcanius | reverse complement strand
ATTTATTCAGGTTTTTTTTTTTTTTTTTTTTTTTTTTTTTTTTTTTTTTTTTTTTTTTAGTTTAGTAAATTAATGCAGCAAGAAACTCCCAAGATCTGGCGAGTCCTAGCAGGGGAGAGAGGGCAGAGGGGAGATGAGATGCATTAGGAGGACACTGAGCCACTTTCTTTCCCAGCACAATGGAAGTGCTTCCCAAGAAACTTCCCCTTCGCTCCCCTCCACTCTAGCCCTGAGCAATGGGACACCTTCCCTACAGCAGCAATAACTTATTCTGGAGGAAAATAGCCCAGGAAGCAGGAATCAACAGCAGCCAAACGGCGGGCAGGAAAGCGACACGACCGGGACTGCAGCACGGCTCCACACTGACAAATTCCTGTGGATGTAATTAGGAGGACACGCCGGCCAGCAGCGGAGATTAAACCCTGGGTTGTTGAGGGTCGCCGTTCCCCCCTCCCAGCTCACCGCCAGCACCCCGATGGCAAACCTACACCCGCTGCGTCCGCCCCTGTCGCCAGCCTGATGTCCGGAGCGACATCCCGCTGAAGGGAGGGTTCCGTGCGGGCAGCCCGGAGCCCCGGCCCCGAGCGGCACTGCAGTGGCGGCGCGGGGCCCCGGCGGAGGAGGGAACGAGCCGAGGCAGCGGCGGAGCGGAGCGGAGCTGCCCTGGTGCCGAGAGGAGCTGCCCGGGTGCCGAGAGGAGCTGTCCCCGGTGCCCGGCGGAGCTGCCCGGGTGCCGAGCGGAGCTGCTCGGGCGCCGAGAGGAGCTGCCCGCGGTGCCCGGCGGAGCTGTCCCCGGTGCCCGGCGGAGCTGCCCCGGTGCCGAGAGGAGCTGCCCGCGGTGCCCGGCGGAGCTGCCTGTGGTGCCCGGCGGAGCTGTGCCCGGCGGAGCTGTCCCCGGTGCCCGGCGGAGCTGTCCCCGGTGCCGAGCGGGGCGCGCCGGGCGCTGTCCGGGTGCTGAACGGAGCCTCCCGCCTGCGCCCCGGCCACGCCGGGGTTGTTTCACTCTCCCCACCGCTTCTCCCCAAGTGCCCGGGTACTTTATTGGCCAACCCCACCGGCCCACCCCTCACGGAGTACAAAAAAAAAAAAAAACACAACACAACAGCGAGAGCTGGAAAAATGTGCAACGTCAACGCGCTCGGAGTCTACGTGTGGGAGACGATCGTTTTCTTCAGGTAAGGCTCGTCTGTAGGCGAGGAGCGCGGCCGGGCTGAGCGCCGTGCCCAGCGCAGCTGTGCCCTGCCCTGAGCTGCCCTTTGCCTCCCCTCGGTGCCCCGGGCTCGCTCCCGCACAGCCGCGGGCTCGGGACGCTCCGCGGCTCCCGGAGTTACTCCGATTAATTAGCACCGCAATCTCGCAAACCGCAGTGCTGAAAACACCGACCCCGGCTGCTTGCAAAGTGACAGCTAGTGGCGGCTGGCAATGCTGCACTTGAATTTGCCCGGGTAAACATTCCCACCTCGCCCCCTCCCCGTCCTCAGGCTGCAGGTGAGTTCCGTGGGATGCTTTCAGTGCCTGCCTCTGAGGGCTCACCCTCTATCCTTAGCTGTCTGTGCTTAAAATCACCAAAAAGCAAAGAATTATCTCCTGCCCTCCCAACTTTTTTTTTTTTTTTTTTTCATGTTGTTTTGAATATTTTTTCATTGCAGAATCTAAATGAGAGCCAGAGGGAATGGGGGGAGCTTTTTCTAGTTGTGCCCATTATCGCCAAGCTGTATTTTGATTCTGGGTTAGATGTGTTCAGTTTCTCATTAAGGCTAAGATAGAATGAACAGCTTCAGTCTTAAAGAATTGCTTCTTGTCCATCTATCCTTGCAGTGCTTTTATCAAACGTATGGATGGTAGAAGCTTCTATATTTCAATGAAAAATGCAGTCTGCTGTAGCAAGTGAGAGACACCAGACACAGGCAATTGGAGAAAGAACCCTGTCTCATGACCTGAACTTGCTCATCAGTCTCAGCCTTCAATTCAGTTGCGTGGCTCTTACTTCTGTGTTTTACCAAAGTCTCATCTTGTAGTTTAATGTGAAAACACAGACATCATTTGCATGAAATCATTGGTATAATACTTATTATAATATAATAATAATATAATCATGGTAGCAGACCTGCTGATACTGGCCAGACTTTGAGCTAGCATTCTCTTTCCTTTTGAACACAGAAGTCTTTCTAGGTTTAAAAAATGGAATAGCCTCACTTTTTCCTCTAATTCCACAGAAAGTAAAAGACAGCAAGATTGTCTTATGAACTCAAAGCAGTAAATGTTTATGTTAGGTAAAACAAGAGTTCTAGAAATAACTAAAATCACCAGTCTCTGAGAAGCAGTGCCCAACAATCAACACTTCAGTGCCATCCTTTCTCATCTTAGACACAAGTGTATTGCAGCCCTGCACAGTGGGATGGGCTGACAGGGAGCAAATGGATGTGCAATAAACTCTTAGCTCAACAGTGAGGAAGTGTTTGGTTAAAAACAAACAAACAAAACAAACAAGACTAAACAACACAAACACCAGAAAGCAAAAGGAAAATCACTGTACTACATAACTGGAAAAAGGGATTATTTCCAAGATTTCATTTGCTATGTCCCTGGTACTGAAGCCTCTGCCTGGGTCTCTCTGAAGTGCCAGAGCAGTGAAATTGATGCACACTTGTCCTGTAGATCCTGCTCACAGCTGTGCTTCACACCACACATGTGAGCACTGACAGCTCCCAGCACATCAATCACAGTCACAGGCATTCAAACCCCTGGTAAACCAGCCACTTCAGATTCTAATGCAAAGGTTTGTAGTGTTATTAATTATACAAAGAAATACGTGGTATTACATCATATTGCATCTAAAAGGTATTTCTGGAACTTTAATTTCCCCCAAAATCAACATTTAAGAATATTTGAAAATGTTTTAATTCAATTACAGGGAAAGGATGAAATCAAATTGGTTTATAAACTGCAATCATTTTTTAAATACATTAAAAAAACCCCAACCAAACAGAAAACCAACCAGTAATTCCAGCTCAGAACTGACTCTACTCCATGTTTTTCTTTTTTTTCTCTCCCACTTTGTGTTATGTGTTCAATTTATTACAGGCCAAAAATCTACCAGCCTTTCTAGTCCAGGAATAGCTTTGCTATTTCAGTTTCAGTAAGAGAAGTTTATTAATTAACAGTCATTCATAAATTTAGTGTGCCAATTACTCCTGCACTCAGCCATAAAAGGTGTTTAACAAACCCAAATCTGATAATCCAATAATCCATAAGAGAAGTGCACATTGCTTTGAATTACAAAGTGCACCACGCTTTATTGTCAGTCTGTCAAAAATATTCTGGAAAGAGAATCGATTATATGTTAGCACATATATCACAAAAACATATATTAAAAATAAAAAGGAAAACAAAAAAAGAAAACCTAATATTCCAAGGAAAATTATATACAGCCAATATAGGAAAATAAGCCAATATAGAAATTAAGGCTAGATTTATTGCTTAACAAAAATGTCCTCCACCAACCTTTTAAAAAACAAGACCCCATGGGAAAGAGTAACAGCTGGTGTGTGAATGCAAACATTACAGCATTGCCAATATAATATTTGTTTCTGTTCCAGTTGGGGTGTTTTAGAAGGAATTTGTGAAATGTGGCTTATTCTGACATGCCTTTCTTTATGGAAGAGCACTTCCCATCCTGCTACCTGCCTCCTCAGACTGCAGTCACTTGGCTGTGACTCAGGCTTTTACTGGGAACCTGGGCAGAGGCAGGGATGGGAACTGGCTTGGGATGGGAGAGGAGGACAGTTTGCTTGACCAAGCTTTCCTTACAGGTATCTAGGCAAAGCAAGGTGCTAGCTCTCCAAAATAAATTGGACAGTTTGGGGCAATGTTGGACACTGGGATTTCCAGACTTCCTGCTTATATCTGTGGAGACATTTAGAATCAATCATTCCCCCAAAGTCTGTCTACACACCCTGAATGCTCAGTTGTGAATTCTCTCATGCAGAACAGCATGGTCCCTTATCCTGTGATATCTTGCCTGGACTGTCTGTGGTACCATTACATTTTAACAGCTGTAATGGTTCAGAAACACCCCTGTGTAAGCTGGAGGTAGGAATGCCCCTTATCAAATTAGGAGAGAAAAGGTGCCCTAGAACTGACACCTCACCCAAATGGACACTGATTTGTGAGGCTTTGAACATCTCTGGGCCTGATTTTGGTCCTAATATCAGGAATCAGCAGACTTTCATGACTCAAGATCAGGGTTGGCCCCTTCTGAACAACAATTTTTCAGCTAGCAGGAGTGATTCAAGGCAACTGCTCCAAGTGAGTCACAGGCTAAAAGTTGCTGCCCACCTCAGTCCCTATTGGATTGCTCCAACTGGCATGTTTATATTCCCTCCTGTCAGTAACAGAGCTCCTCACTGCCAGTTTTTAAAACAACAAGAAGATGCCACTGTGAACATGAAGCCTCAAGTCTGTGGGGAAAAAAAAAAGTATGAACAAACCTTCTCCTAAAACTCTCTTGGCAAGTAAAGGGGATGATTGGAGAGCTGCTGCTTTCATCTCCTTAAAAATACCACAAGAGAAAAGGCAGGGGAATAATGAGAGGAATAACCTGCACCATATCTCTAAGGCTCCTGCTATAGCTCTGCAGGGAGAGGTAACATAACAGAGTGAAGCCCTAACCAGAGATTTCCAGAGCCACAAGATAAATGATGTAACAGATATTCTCAACAGTCACAGATTATTTTCCCTGTGCTGACTGAAGTTGTGCCTTATGACCTGTTGTTCCTCTGCAGAGTCCCTCATCTCCATGAAATAAAAATGATTTAGCAAAGTCTTGGACCAGATGGCTCTAAGGATACTCTTTAGCTGCTATGGTCTGCAACCTTTAATAACCCCATTAGAGACCCTGCTAAAAGGGTTACAGTGCCAAGGTTTGAAAATGTGATGATGCAGACAATTCTAGAAACTCTTATAAATCATTCTGTAAAGAAAGATTAATTTGGTGTCATTGCATGAAAAGCACAAAACGTCTGGGACCCCACCTTCTGCAGGAACTTGACTCTTGCATTTAAGACAAATCAACGTAAACTACACAAACCACTTTCTAACAGCCTAGTCTTAACCTTCTTAGCCAAACAGCTGCCTTAAACAACTCCAGACCTGCCCTGTGGATGGTTCAGAGCAAAAGACACGCTCACAAATGTCTGTGAAAAAAACCATTCTTTTCCCCCCTACCTTTGGCTGGGTACAAAGAGCAGGAAAACCCAAAATAACCAAGCTGGTGATCAAAACCATGGCGATGAATGTTGCAGTTTCTCACATGGACTAATACAACACCCTTGGTCTCTGAGGCACTGGTGCTGTGCAGATTTTAGGTAATGTAGGCTGGCTGTCCACCTTGGCTGGCTCTGAACATTACCCCACACTGCAGCAAGTCCCACTGGCAGAACAGATTTACTGTTAAATACCTGAGAGGAGCTGCTTCTGAGGAGAGATGGAGATGTGGAGGGAATGGTCAGAGCCTGCCCCTACCTGAAAAGGCACTACAGGGACCTCCTTCAAAAACAAGAATTTGGGCATGGGAATTCTTATTCTCCTTCTCCTGTAAGAGGTTTTAGAGACCCTTAGGTATGAAGCCAGTCAGCAGCCCTCTGACTGGGAGTGTTCCAGGTTTAACAGCACAGGAAAAGGCTCAAGAATTCACTCTGCTGCTGACCAAGTGATTCCAGCCAGAAAGGAAAGAAACAGCACAGGGCAGCTCCCCCTGGTCCTGGGCAAACACATCCCATGTGAGCTGAAGAAATTCATCTCACCAAACCCTCGTGAGCTGACCTGGATAGAAAAGGATCCCAACATCTGAATTAAGAAGTTAATCAATGTCCAAAATTAAATTACTTTATTATCCCAGCACTGAGCAGCAATCATTCATCTGCAATAGGAAACCAGCAGACAGGCCTGTTCTCATTTCATACCAGCATGCAGGTTAAAAGGACTCTCCAAATTCCAGTGTCAAGAACAAGATGTCAGACCACCTAATGAACATAATTGCTATTTAGCTACTGATGAAAGACAAGGGTCTTAGAAAAATAAATCATGCTCTAAAAATCACACAAACTCACAACATTTAATTATGTCAAATCACATCACCTATTCTCACTTGCTAATTTTCTGTAACCTGGAGCTTTTCTGGAGATCCCAAAGTGATCAGTGTTAAAATAACAGATAGGCTGTTTACAAACGATGACTTAAATCTGGTTTATTTGCCAGTATCAGCTCTCACTGTTGTGGCACATTAAATCAGGGTTTCACTATTTCCAGTAAATTACCCTTTTGCTCTCATTACCTGGCATGTTTCTACTGACCTTTATCTATCAGGAAGAGCACAAATTATTGGGTTTTTTATGAACTATGGTTGCACTTGTGCACCTCACACCATCCAAGAAAAAAGATTCATCATGAGCTTTCAAAAGCTAAGAATGTCATTCCAGCACACCATCCCCACCCACCACAGTTTGATTCAATTTTTTGATGGACAAAAAAAGTAATTCCAGGAACTTTTGATAACTTTAGTTCAGGAAAAAAATCCAACAGAATGATAAAAAGCCAAACAACCAACACACCAAAACCCAACATCAGCTTGGGATAAAGGAAGCAAAAAGAAAGGGGTGAGAGAAGCAGGAATTCCTCCTGCAAGGCATTGGAAGGATCATTAGCAGCCATGACCAGAAAACAGCACCAGACTGGCTGCTGACTTCTTGCACAGCTCAGGAAAGAGCAACTTTTACATTGCACCCAGCGTAATAAACTATTGCTAATTCAACAGGTCAGTACCCTTTAAAGAGACAAAAAAAAAAAAAAATCACCAATTTCTTTTCTCTCACCCTTCCCCCAAAGTATCCAAACAATTCACATTTGTGTTTACAAAGGCAGACAGAACAGAAACCATTTCCCTCCAGAGGAGGTGGTTTGTGTTGGGATTTCTTAGCCAAGATTGGTGCAAAATGTTCCAGTTCCCTTCCCCTCTTGGGAAAGTGCTGATACAGCCCAGCTGATGCGGTGCTATCCATCACAAACACACCCCCAAGCTGCTCTCAAATCTCTCTGATGCTTCAAGACACTAACGCACAAAAACTGAAAAAATCCAGAAATACAAAATCTGTCCTCCCCACAGCAAGGCCAAAGCTCAGAGGGGGCCTGCAGAGAGCAGAGGTAGATGGAGGCAGATGCACACATTGTCCACAGGAGCTGAGCATTTCGCATTTCCCATTATGCAGGCAATTAGTCCTGGTGAGCTGCACCACTTCTGGCTGCTGCATGGGCACCACTGGCACCCTGTAAATACATCTCTGCTGGGTATGAGTGCCAGCAAGAGGAGCTGCAGAAATCTTAATTTACCCAGCCCCATAAAAATTTACATTTTGAGGAGGGCAGAACAAAAGAAAGCACTTCAGCACCCCAGCTTTCCTTTTGATTTCTCCCTCTTCACTCTTCTATTGAGGCTCGCAGCGTGCTAAATAAAAAAATAAAAAAAATAAAAAAATAAAAAAAAAATTAAAAAAAGGAAAAAACACCCAAGTGCCTTAGCAGACAGGCAGGGAACCCTCTTGTGTTTATCAGTGCCTCACTGTGGGGTGGGTGAAGAGGGAACAGAGCACAGGGGGCTGCCAAGCCCAGGAGTGTCGCATGGCTGGAACAGCAGGGCTTGCAGTGCCATCAATCATCCCGGGCTGCCTTCAGAGCAGAGCTGCCGACAGCAGCTCCCCTCGCCCTGCCAGCGGCGCCTGCCACCGCTCGCCCAGAATGCAAATCCCGTCCCCCAGCCCCGGCAGGGCCGGAGCAAACACACAAATCAATTAAACAGCGGCACAAGTGGGATCGGGGTGGATCTCGCCGCTGCCGTGCTCGCCTGGCTCAGCAGCAAAACGCAGCTGAGCCAGGAATCCTGCAGGAAATCCAAACAAAATCATGCTTTGCTCACCTTTACTTGATTTCTTCCAAATTTGTTTTTATTCTTTTATTTCAGCTGATGCCGGTAAAAAGATGAATTGTACAAAGCCTCGAGTAGAGCCCCCTCCTCCCCTCTTTTATGGGGGACTTATAAAACCTGAAAGCTTGCAAGGGCCAGCTGTTATCAGCACCCTTTATAAAAGCCCCAGCCCCAGATGTCCTTGCTGGTGCCAGCAGTGCCTGTGCAATGTTGGTTCAGTCTCCCTTACAGCAGGATGTGTTCACCACAGGTATCA
This sequence comes from Horornis vulcanius, assembly GCA_013401035.1. Classification (NCBI taxonomy): domain Eukaryota; kingdom Metazoa; phylum Chordata; class Aves; order Passeriformes; family Scotocercidae; genus Horornis; species Horornis vulcanius. Next base: position 19,480 of record VZUA01096875.1, on the reverse strand, counting down.
GCTCAGTGAGGAGTGGAGAACCTCTGGCTTGCTGGGTGAGGGAACCTTTCTTTATAAGAATGTGAAGACAGGCTGTGGAGAAAAATGTGATATTCTGAGGGGTACGTTTACAATCCTGTCTCTGTTTGCTCCAGAGCTTTCACCCTCTGGAAGCATTGCTGACCAGGGCAATAGCTGCTGGCACACCCACACACAACACAGAATTCTTTCCTGCACCAGGTCTCCCCAGATCTCATTTACAACCCAAAATGTGTGTTTCCCACCTCTCCTGCCACCCCATGGGCCTGGGAATTGCAAGCATTGTCCAGCTTCCAGCCCCATCCGTCACACCCTGACACAGAGCTGTGGACTTTGAAATCATCTCCCAGCAGCAGAGCTGACAAAGCAGCAGCCTCATCAAACACAACTGGCTCTCCCTGCCCCAGGGCTGCAAGGATGGAGTCTGGTTTCTTCAGTTCCCTGACAAAACAAAGTCAGAGGGCACCTGGAGTGAGGAGGAGAAAATCCCTCCTAGACAGCAGACCCAGGGCTTAGCCACACATTCCAGAAGTTACATTTCATTATTGTTCAGGAATAAACTGATGAATTACACCAGGAATCACAGATGGCACAGAGGGAACATCCAAGTCTAGCATTTGTGTTGCAATGACAATGATCAATTCCATCAGAAAATATCAACATGAGTGCTCCCATCACACAATTCATTTTGCACAGCACTAAATTCATCAGAGAGCCCTGGTTTTACCTCAGGACCCACGGTTTTGTAGGTAGGTTACACAGGTTAGCTCAGGAGACTTCTTCAAAGGATCTGCAGAAAAGTTTTGTTTCAGAAGATAAAATCCACCACCCCTCAGAACTACATGTCACATCTCTTAAAAGAATTCTATTCATACCACTTCTGATTTAGCAAAAAAAAAAAAAGTTACAACATCCTTATAAGATCTTAACGAGCAGCATAAATCCTTAAACTAAACTAATTTTTACAGAGCTGCCGTAGCGAGCCATTTGAGCTGATGAACACGCACCCAGAGCTGGGCTGCAGAGCTATAGATAGCAGAGCATCCACCACTCCTCGTAATTCTCTGACACTTGTCTGCTCTGTGATCTAAAACCCTCTGACGTCAATTGAGGTTCCCATTGCAGCTCTCTGTCCAAACACCAAATCAGGAGCACATCAGCAAAGAGAATATTCTTACCTAGATTATGAAGTTTCATCTTGTTAAGACGTTTTCCACCTTTATTTACTGCCTTCAGGAGGGCTGTTTATGCACAACTTTGAATATCTGACTAGCCCTCCTGACTTTAAAAGGAATATTCAGTGTGTGTGTGTGTGTGAAGCTACAGACACATGCTTTTGTCTTTGCAAGGATGTTTTCCCCTTTGTTTTTCAACAAAAAACAAAAAGCAATTATGACTTCTTTTTTTTTTTTTTTTTTTTTTTTTGTAAGCCTCTCAGTGTAGGCACAGGTAAGAGTCAATGCTGGTGTGTGCTGGATTTATCTCACAAGTGGGTAAAACCTGAGTTTTGACTTGTGCTTCTCTGTTGTTTGAACTGTTTTCAAACCTGTCTCAGAGGCTTAGGATCATAATCATTCTTTCATCCCCAGAAAGTCACTGCATGGGCTCCAAGAGCTGTAGATTCTTCTGGAAGAGGGAATAGTTGAGAAAATCGATAGAGATAATGCCTGTGGCTCAAAAATTAATTTAACAAACAGTTTTTAGTATGTGATAAGCAAGAGCGACCACACAACAACAATCCTTGTGAGGAGCAGAGACCCAGCACAAAATTGAGAATTATTGACATACAATTTATTGGTCTCCCTGTGCTATTCCCAACTGTATAAAACATGCAGATTTCTCCTCCCCCCAGCCAATTCTGTAGTCATTTATTATTTTCTTACTGCTCTGTCCAGGCAGCGTCAGCAAATGTTCCAAGTGCTGGTGTCTTTCCATAGAGTTAATCAGTGTAATTGGGATGGTTTATAGTTCTGGACAGAGTGTTTTGCCATATGGCAGAGGAGCCATGGGCTGCAGGAACGTGGCAGCAGAGCACAGAGACACCAGAATGCTGCAGTCTGAAGAGAATTTTCTCACTCCAGTAAAGTTGTTACAGCTTTCCCTGGATGGGAATGATCACAGAGGGTTAATTCCCTGAGGTTCAGGAAAAAGTGCCTCCCAGCACCTCTCCTCATGTACAGCCACAGGGACCACTGACAACATAGGTTGTGCAGGACCTTTGAGAGTGTTTTGGGATCCTTTGGGTTAAAACTTTAACTGATTCCCTCCTGTGACTACTGCAATGCAGTTACTTCTGGTGCAAGAGCTAGAACTGGTTTAAAGAGCTCACAGCAACTGAGCACAGCCGTTCAGGACAGAAACATTTAACAAGGCTACTCTTTCTTTCCTGTCCCCATCCTCCTGCCACTAATGGAGACAAATAATAGCTCATTGTCCATTTCTTTCTCAGAGTGAAATCTCTCCACAGGATCTCAGGTTCTGTGTTTCTCCATTCTCACTGGACACATCTACTTTCCTTTCCTGTTCCTCTATTCAGGCCTGCTCCCTGCCTCTCCTGCATAAACACTCAGCTGAATTAAGAAAACAACCATGCCCAAATTCCCTTCCCACCTGTGAGAATTAACTTTAAAATTCACCCCGAGTACACCCCACACCCACACGCCAGGGGCTGTGATATGCCAGCAGCTGAGCACGACCAAGGGGCTGAGATCACTCCTGTGCCACCAGAACCTTTGTAAGGCTCACAGCCCCTTCTACTCAACACCAGGATAGGCCAAAAATTCAGCACTGGGGCTCTCTTCTCCCACTATTCCATCTCCTTTCCACCTCTAATGCTGCAGGCCAGAAATTCAGACAAGGTGATGGAGAAGAAACACGCAGGCAATGAGTTTCATCCTATTTAATTGAATTGCATATCAATATTGATTGTGCTATTAATTTTGATAGTAAATCTAATCATTAAAATAAAAACTCTGCTTGCAGTCTGTGCCAAGCCTTCCCAGCAAGGGTCTGGCAGCATTCCCCTCCAGAAAACATGTTGGTATGCAGTCAGAAATAAATGTCTGGGTGCAGAGTTTAGGGCTGCCCCTTTTTCTTTTTGCCAGGACAATCTGTCCTTCCTGCTGCAGAGGAGAAGAGAGAGGCAGGCAGCCCCAGCATCCTCTGAATCCAGGCTGGGCTCTGCTGAGCTCCAGGAGCTGCTCAGGGGCCTCTGTGCCCAGGGAGAGGGCTCAAGGAGAGGAGAAGAGAGTTACCCTGGGCTGCACTTGTTAATCATGGGCAGCACGATGCCTTTCTGTGCTGTCTGATGTTCCCTGTGCAGCTGCACCTCTCAGAGCCTGCTGGAGTCAATAAAACAAAGCTGATGAATTCTCCCGTGTCCCCAAGCCCCAGCACAGCCCCAGCCTGGCTTTGAAGGTAATGGGGGAAGCAGTTACTCCTCACACCTCAGCCTGCCTCAGACCTGCTGGATGTTTCCCTCCCCTGAGACACCACATCACATTTGAAGGACAAAAGTGTGAGGCAGCTCACCTGAACCCTATTCCCAGCACATCCCTGCCAAGGGCTCTGGTTTGCTGTGTTTCAAAAATAAAATTAAAAAACCCCAAACAAACCACTCCAGAAACCTTTGCTGAGCAGCACAGACCCAGGGCAGGGGGTGAGGTATCTTCTGTCTTCCCAGCCTGCAGAGATTCCCCTTCTCTGGAGCCACTGATGTGGCACCACTTCACCTTCACAGGGGCCTGAGCCTTCCACGTTTTGCAGAGAGATATTTCCTCTGCAAACACTTGTTTTGCAACAGTTTGTTTCTGCTGCCAGACATATTTTTTTTACACTCAGAATTAATGATTAACAATTAAATTATTTGACAAGGGAATAGAAGCCCTGTGCTAATTAAATTCCTTCATCACTCCTCTTTGAAAAGAAAAGAAAAATATATTTCTCAGTATCAGCATTCAGCCAGAACAGGGCATTTTGTGATGTTGGACTTAATTAGATGGACAACCATGGCCACAGCCAAAAAAAAAAAAAAAAGAAGTATGAAAATATTGCTCAAGGATCCTGCAAGTGGGAGAGGAGGAAGAGAAGGAAACAGCCAACTGGGGAGCCAGGAATCAAGTGAACAGACACATCCAGACTGCAGAATAGCCACGTTCTAAACCAAATAATTGTTTATAAGGATATATCATCTGTTTAGCTGAAACAAAATGATGCAGACAGAGTAAACAGTGCCTGTATTGGCTGAGAAAAACCAGCAATAGGTGTCCTGCAAAGCTTGCCTGCTCTGTTTCAAGGGATGCAATCCTGAGCTGCTGGGCTGCTCATCTCCACCCCTTTCACATCCTGCTCGTGGGCCGGACCTCCCGGGGGCTTGCTGGTGTCTGCTTACACGCCAGCATTAATATCACAAAAGATTATGCTAGTTCATCGACCCTTTGAAGAGATCCTTCCCATTGTAGCTGCTGTGATGATTGCCTGATGGCACTTTCTCAGCCAGATCCACTAGGGATTAGAGCAGCATAAATAAGATAAGCCTCTGTCTGACTGCTATTAAAATGCGCTGAGATGCTCGGCTCAGACAACTCTTACACCGGTGCAAACTCCATCCTCCATGGGTTTGTCACAGCCTCTGCCTCCCTTTGTTTATTCACTGAATAAATCTTCTCTCCCAGCGACACAAAAACCCACACTAAATTTCCAGCTCTCTTCCACTGCCAATAATTTTCAAACCACTTGGCAATTTCCCTCTCCTCTGCTCTGCTGAGCCAGGAGACAAACAGTCCTGTGGGACTTTCGAGGGTGTTCTGGAAGGACTGAAAGAAAGCTCCCAGAAAGCTCCAAAGGCAGCACAGAAACCACTGGTCCAGACAGTCCTGGAAGACAGAGGAAGCTGGCAGATTTTTTGGGTGCTGTCTGAGCTTAGCTGCCATTGCAAATCTCAGCTGTCACAACCAGAGTGAAGATTTTGGGGATCTGTTAGAATCCATCCACTTAAAGCAGAGGGTGGATCAGCCTCTCTGTAGCTCCCAGTGATGTTTTCTGCAATTATTTCCAAGATAGAGAGTAGACTCAGCTGCCTGCTTCTGGAAAGGCTTTGCTGCTCCCTGTGCTTTCTTGCCTTTTCTTGTTGCATCCAGGGGGAGTCAAGTTTTAGGAAAACATCTCGTAACCAAACAAACTGGAGGGAACTCAGAGCTCACCATTCCCAGGTCAACACCACACAGCAGCCAGACAGATTTTAAAACATGCATCAAGACACTGAAGCCTGGTGTGACAGTTTCAGCACGTCCCCAAAGATGCTCCCAGGGACTCATCATAGGGATGGGAATGAAGCTGAAAAAGCAGTGGGGCTGTGAGAGGGTGCTCCTCTCCCAGAGATTCCAGAGGTTTGTTAGCTTCAGTTATCCAAATATTTATTTCCATGCAGGAAGTGAGCCCCTGAAATTAATTTATTTGCAATTTTGATGAAGAAAGGATCAGAAAGTGGCACCCAAGAAATACAGACTCACTCACTGGAAGTGGGGTGAATATATTGAATAGAGGCTTTCACACTGAATTTACAGGAAAGATGGGTACCGATTTCTGTGCTTTTCCACCTCATTTTTTAAAACAAATGCCAGGGGAATCGCAGTTTCTAATTATCTTTTTCCACTTAAAGATTATTAGATGCTTATTTGGTTTGTATTGCCTCTCCCCTCCCACACACACTTTCCATTTACATATACTTCATCCAGTCTACAGTTAATGAGAAGAAATCAGTGTATTGCACTGTCTGGCATCTTGCTGAAGTGGCAGAAGTCTTTGGTTACCAAGTCATTTGCTGCTTAATTGAAATCTTTTCTCTGGACTCATTGCCATGCAGACACTCCATTGGAATGCAGTAGTCAAGCCCAGTATTGATTGTCCTCCCAATCCCAGCTTTCTTCTGCGTTTGCAAATCAATTGCACCCTGTTGCTTTCCTTCTAAAAACAAATTAAATTTAAAGAGTCACCCATTCCACAACCCCATTTACCCCAAAACACATTGGTTCTGCTTTGCATATTTTCTTGGGGCAGAGATGGGGACAAGACAAGAAAAGTGACCTGGGTGTAGCAAGGGCAAGGTCCACACCTTGTCAGGTGTCCCCCGAAGAAGTGCACCAGCCTGTTCAGATGTGGTCCAGTGGGAGTGGATTGGGAGCACACAAAGGAGTGAATAAAATCCTGGTTTTAGGCTCTCACTGGAAGTGATCTGGAATTAATCTCCCCTTTTCACTTCAAATTAAATTATTTTTAACAGTTAAAAATCCAGGAATCAGTGATCTCTGTTGCAATTTGCAAAAGGAGCCAGACTGCAGCTGTGAGTTTGCAGGATTGAAAACCAAGGCTTGGCAAGCCATCACTGCTGACACCAGAAAAGAAAGTCAATGCAATGCAGGTTACCAGATTCCTGATTTTGAGATTATGCACCCAAGCACTGCTGAAACCCATCTGATTTTTTAAAGTTCTGAGGAATCAAATAGTTCAAAACGCTCGTATCAAGGCTTTGTCAAGATAACATGTCTCTTTGGGGTTTCAGCTCAGACTTGCATTGGAGGAGCTCATCTTAGGGGTGGGATCACATTAANGGTGAGCCCTTGGTGCTGTTAGAGGGCTCTGGTGTCATTTGTGAGACACGTGTAGCCAAAGAGCTTGTGCCTGTTGTAAACTTCCCTGGACCTCCCAGCTGCTCTGCCAGGGGCTCCTCAACGTTCCCACGCAGCCGTTTTACTTTAAAAAGTTTTAAAGAGTTTTGCAGAGTGTGAAGCAGTGGCCTCACTTCCTCCTGAGCAGCTTCCTTTGGCTCATTGTACTTTTGCATTGCAGTGCTGCCTGCAGGCTTTCCCCAGCAGCAGGCACCTGATCCCACCCTAAGCACATGGCATAGGTGATTTGGGGGATTTCTTGGATAATCTAGGCAATTTTACTCAACATTTGCAGCCTAGAAACAGGCTGGTGTTCAAGTAGAAACCATACAAGCAGAAGGAGGGTACTGAATAGTGTCTGTTCCTGTCTAGGAAGTCAAACCTTCCTGCAAAGCTGAGAATGAGACCCTAATGCCAAGGGTCACTTGCTCCTGTGTGATGACAACAACAGACTTCCTAAGCCCAAACCATCACCCTGCAGATCTTGCAGACTCCATCGAGTCAGGAGGTACATTGCCAGCCATTGGTTTCTGTCTTCTACAGATAAATTTGTGATTTCTCTCTTTCTGCCCCGGAGTCCATCCAGGTCCCAGAAAGATTCCATTTCCTTTCATCTTCAACCCACCATGAGTAAAATTTCAGCATCACACTCCAGACACTCCAGTTCTGTGTTGAACTCAGACCCTGCATTGCAGGTGCCAAGAGCAAAGGCTGGACTGATCAGCAAAGCCACCCCTCTCCCCTACAGCCCCAAGGGCTCTGCATGAGCTGGGCCATCACGTGGTGCTCATTTAAACCTCAAACTCCAGATTTCTCTGATCCTACCTGCCTTTTGGAAAATCATTCTGTCAGAGTACTGAATATGCTCTTTGCTATTTGCCCTGTAATTAAGCAGTAATTGCTGCCCAAGGCTAATCTCAGAGTGTATTTTACCTGTGGAGCTCAGCGCCAGAGTTCACATTTGTAATTTAGTGGCACACCAAGAAGCTATACCTAAACTCACAAAAGGATTTTCACTGCTCATCATCTCTCTTCTACTTTGGTGGCAGCTGGGATTCTGTATTTGGAGATGTTTGGGCTGGGCAAACAAATTAGCTGAGACCAGCCTCATTAGGAATTCACATGGGTACCCATCCTGCCTCAGCAGGAATAAGATGCTGACTGCTCTGTTTCTGGACCCCAAGCCCTCCCCAGCATGGGATACGCACTGAAACCTCCTTTTATTTCTACTTGCACAGCCTGGCAGCCTCCAAGGAAGCTGAAGCAGCAGCTCGATCTGCCCCCAAACCCATGTCTCCCTCCGATTTCCTGGATAAGTTGATGGGGCGAACTTCAGGATACGATGCCAGGATCAGACCAAATTTTAAAGGTATGCAAAAAGACCAGCTTTTCTTTTCATTTTGGGACTGAAAACTGCATGCAATCCTCATTAATATCCTCCTAATGCTATAGGAAATATGAATATTTATGTTCTCACAAAGTACGTACTATAACTATTCTTGGCACATGGATCCTTGTAGATGAATGGAAAGATATCAAATGTTTGCTCAGAGTGGAAACAACCTTGTAAGAACTTCACAGACTGTAAACATAGGAGCCCCCAATCCCTGCTTCAATTTAGGGACTGAGGACCCTGTCAAACCAAGCAGTGACTGGCAGGGAGCTGAACACCTTCAGAGATTAAGATAAAATCCCCAACTTTCATTTCCCCTGAAGCCACTGCCCACAGCACCTGCTAATGGCAGGCAATGTTTCCCCCTTACAGCCACTGCAGCCAGGATCAGCCTCTCCCATCAGCTCCAAAGAAATTCCACAAGATGCCGGGGCAGCCCAAAGCCATCCCTGTCCCCCACAGTAAAGGGGCTCTTAAGCCCAACACTGCTCTATTTTTCCCACCCAGTTTTCCAGTCTGCCCCATATTCCAAGGCAGCCAAGCAGCACTGAATCAGGCCCTGGCAGGAGCAACAAAACCTCTTTTCTCCTCAGAACACTTCTTCTAGCAAGTGAGGTGTGGGGCTTTGCCGTGGGGTTTTTGGATGGCTTTTCCAGCCTGGTCTAAAGGAAGATGTGCCTGCACAGACACCTGATCCCCTGGCAGAGAGCCTGGAGGGTCTTTAAGGATCCTTCCAATTCAAACCACTCTATGATTTTTTTGTTTTCCTTTCTTTTTAACTGAGCTCACTTTAGCAGGGCTCTTTGGCCCCAAATCACACCCAGAGATAAAGCAGGACCTGCCCTTCTCAGCCATTTCCAAAGCTCATTTTGTTCACTTCTTTTGCTTCCTGCAAAGAGTTCCCTCTCCCCTGGAGCCCCTGGCAGGGCTGACAGGACTCCCAGGATCCATTAATCACTGGTGACAGCACCTGGCCCCAGCTTTGAACAATAAACTCTGTGCTGGGCATTAAACCCAAAGAAAGGTTGGGAAGCTTGTGTCCCAGTAACCAACCAGTCAACAGAGGACACTGCTGTCCTTACCCAAATATCAAGGAGTTAAAATACCACCATGTAAACCTGCCTACCTCTAAATTATGCATACACGCAAATTAAACTTTAATATTTAATGAAATGTATACATTCACTTCCTGCTGAAGGCAGCTGTATTGCATTTTTATTTGAGATAATTTAATTTCAGTTTTATTTCAATGAACTACACCTTCCCCTCAGGGCAGTTTTGCTGGCTTAGCCTCCCACACATAAATCAGGCTCTAATTTATATGGGAAGCATAGGAGGTGTTTCACAGAGCCTGGGGTTGTAGCTCTCAAAGCACATCATTTAAATTAACTGCAGTAACTCATAAGGATGTTTTAATTGCTTAGATCTAAATGCAAATAATACCAAAGATCCATATCAGATTGATTTTTGGGGAGGGGAAGATTAACAAAAAGAAGATTGCAGCTTTTCTGTAAATGCTGTAAAGTCTGGACTTAGCTGTGGATTCACATTCTGAGAACAAATAAGTGGCATTTGGGTTTTGGTTTAAGTTGGAGGATGAAGTCAGGAACTCAAGCAGGGACAGAGAGGAACCTGGCAGGCTTTGGGCAGGGGACCTCTCACCCAGGCTGTGCCCTTATCCCTGCTGCTGGAAAACTCCATTCCTCCACAGCTGCAGCCCAGCATAGAGGAGGAATATTTCAGTGGCAGGCAGGGAATTTTCCAGAACCACTCACAGGCTAAAAAGTACCAGAAAACACCAAACCCTGCAGGAGCTCATGGCTCACCTTGGACTCACTGAGAAGAGTTCAGTGCCTCAGCAAGAGCTGGGCTGCCCCAAGGAGCCCTCACATGCACAGGGTCAAACCCACCCCACACTCAGCTTCGTGTCAGCACTGGATCAGAGGGACCAAAATATTCCATACCTGTCAGAGTCACCGGCATGTGAAATCATCCAGGAGATCAGCTCAGTGTGTTCCTTACACTGTGCCCCTTGGGAGGGGAATCGTGCTCAAGGACCTTTATGTGGTTCACGAATGGATCCAGAACAGGAAAACAATGCCCCTGAGCTCAAGAGAAGGAATGAAACAAGCACTAAAGCCTGGTAACTGTGTGCTTTCAGCTAGTGGATAAACTTCTGGATAAGAGGGGTTGGTGAAGGCAAGGGGGAGAAAAAAAAGATGTGATTTTTGTGTCTGGTAGCTCAGCCCGTGCCAGTGTTTAACAGTCTGGAGAAAGCTGCACAGACTGAACAGTTTGAGATGCTGCTGAGCTGGCAGTGCCTGTCTGGGGGCTGGTTAGAGAGCAGCCTGCTCAGATTGCCTGGGACTCACACCAAAAAACCCCAGCAGAGAGCATCACTGCAGGGGACAGACACGAACGTTCAGAGGCGGCCAAAGTAGGAGAGGAGGACAGGGAGATGAAGAGGAGAAAACCAAGCTCCAAATGTTCCTCAGTAATCAGGAAAATCCATTAATTTCCACACAGGAGGAAGTTTGCACTGATTAGAGGCACAAGGCTCTCGTTAAAGCCATTCCTCCCCCCCAGTATTTCTTGCTGCAGCAACTGCCTGACTGCAGATGTGACCTTAACAGGAGCATCACTCCCCCAGCAGGCTGAGCCACCAGGCAGTGTTTGGAATGCAGACACCATCCCTGACTCCATAAAAAATGGGGGAATAATCTGAAAATCTACACTCTCTACTTCCATAGATCTTATCTTCCCAGAAGCACCTGTCACAGGGATGATAGGAGATTAACTCTGGTGTAAAAGGGGACCTTGGTCCCTGGGGCAGTGTCTCTGCTCTCTGCCTGGGCTGCCTTTCCCCACCACAGCCTGGGCAGTGCCCACAGCAGCCTTTGGCAGCCCCCAGAGCAGAGACCCCTTTTGCTCTAACCCTCTACAAAAAATCCTCTCATTATGTGTGGGCAAGCCACAGGTTTGCCAGGTATGCCCTGGTTCCAAAATATTCCCCAGCTTTTTGCTTTGAGCTGAACTGCAGCTCTTGGCATCTCCCTCTGTGTAAATGCAGCATTTCCACTTCAGATTTTCCAGGCAATGTTGTAAAACTCTTCCAGTCACACCTTTGGGCATCAGTACCACACAAACAGACTGACCCCTAAACCACAATCTTTTCATCCCTCAACCCTCACTCCTTTCCTCTGTTGACCCCTTAACTTCTCCAGCATGAGAAGGGTAAAAGCTTTGGTCTGGAAGCAAATTAAGCCCAGGAGAGGCATGGCCCAGAGACCAGGATTGCCTTCTGCCCAAAGAGGACAGCCAGGGAATTCCTGCTGGCAGAGCCCTGAATTCTCCTACCCCACTTTGAGCCCTGAGAACTGCACCAGGATCATCACCTGGGGTTTGGGGTTTACAGGCAATTCTGCTTGGAAACACCAACAGAACACAAGAAACACAGCTACAGAAACATCTAAAAAATAGATCTCAGGGCATTGGAAAGGTCTTTGGGAGTTGCTCTGCTGGGCAGCCAGTCCCTCCCTGCTGTTTGAGGATGCAGAGGGTGAAGCAGACAGAGGGTGTCAGGTCCCCAACACCACCACCATCATCATGAGGGGTATTTGCTGCTTTAGCCAGCCTGATCCCTACAGCTCACTCTGCTGCACTGCCTTTGGTGGGAGTACATCATCACGGTCCAGGAGCAGCGAGTATTTCATAAGTATAGCTATAAATAAAGTCAATTGTCTCTCAGCTCCGTTCTGGGATCACGTTCAAGGTGAGATTGCCACCCACAGAGCCAGGTCAGGATACCCAGAACCTGTCCTGGCTGGCTCTGACCTATTCCTGTTCACCTGAACAGTTCCCAGCAGAGATCCACAAACACTCCCCAAGCAGGGGAACAGAGGCAGAGCACGAGCACTGTCTGCTGTCAAACTGGTGTCAGAACCAGGACTAGACCCAGCTGGGTCACCCAGGCCTTGCTCCCCTACTCACCCCTCAGTCACTCCATTCCCCAGCGGGGTTTAACTGCACACACAGAGTGGGAATCCTTTGTTTCACCAGCACACAGTGAACTGCTGTTCCAATCTGTGTTTGTCATGCAGGCCCACCAGTGAACGTCAGCTGCAACATTTTCATCAACAGCTTTGGTTCGATTGCAGAAACAACCATGGTGAGTAAAAATCACAGCACAGCTGCTCAGCTGCTGGCTCAGCCTCACTGCACTCCCAGAAAATGCAGCATCACCCTTCTCCTCAGAGTGATCAGGGAAAAACACTCAGTGCTCTCAAGCTTACTCAAAGTTTGAGTAAATTAATGGTCAACACACAAGACTCATTCCATGTAGCTGAAGATCACACAGCCTCCATCTGCATCTTATAGAAACACTCCATGGGCAAAGGACAAGGGTCAGACAGGAAAACAAATAATCTTTCTCTGAAGATTTGCCCAAGGCTCCAAGCTCAGCGACAGTTACAGATACTTTGTGTTTAAGTGGGCATAAATCCAAAATTAATCTGGATTCAAAGAGAAGGGAAATCAGCTGAACTCAAATTCAGCTTGCACCAGGACTTCAGATTCCCAGAGATTAAGAGAATTATTATATTAAAGACTAAGATGATTGTTTTCTTGGAGACATATTTCTGGTAGACAATGATTTTTAGTAGAAAATCAAAACCAATATTTCTGAGTTAAGGCTCACTTCATACAAAATTAGTGAGCATGGCTAAAGGCTGTATCTAATTGGCAAGGCACTAGGAGCAGAGGATCACTAGAACAGGAGATAATTGCTCCATCTGAAAACTATTAAAGATTGGTTGTGACATAACCAGTGAACAGCAAAGGAAAACTCTGGAGGTACTGTGCCTTACTGCTGTGCTAATTAAAGACAATCCAGAAATATGGTGTTTAATTACCTCCTGGTAATTCTTTTTCTAGAAAAATGCTGAATGAAGAATGCAAGGCTCCAGCTTCAGGCATCTTGTGCATTCAGGCAGGAACTTTTAGGCTTTGCATATAGATCACACCCCTTGACTTGAACAAATTACTTGGCATGCACACCACTGTCAGAGCAGAGCCACAGCCATACAGCTCAGGCCTCTTCTGACACTACATCATTCTGCTGGAAATATTTGAGGTGGGACAGTTCAGTTCTGGTAGTGGAGGAGAAAACAAAAGCTGTTATTCTGTCCAAGCACGAGAGAACAGATTTCCTGTCTGGTCTGCAGAATCTGTCAGAGCTCACAGGTGAGGAGAGTAGTGTGGATTCACTGGTGTATAAAGCAAAAGAGGAAGAACTGCCACTGAAATACCCATCTGTTCCTAATTTACTCTTTAGTGGTTACCCCCTTCAGCACTACAGGCAAGAAATGCTGTTCTCACACACCAACCCAAGTGTGAGGGAGCAGGACAAGCCCACAAAGGGCCTGTGCAACCTGCAGATCACATTCCATTGATGTGTTTTTCAGTGCATCTGTGCCACACAGAAAGATGCACTGGAGCAGCCAAAGATGCCACATGATCCCTGTGAGCAGGATGCTCCATAAAATTAGCACAGACTAGCACAAGAGAGATGCAGTTCACCTCCAAGACACGCTGCAGGGACTTGCTATCATCTCCAGATGCCACTCACTTCATAGGCAGCCTTCCATGGAAAAAAAGGACTCCCATGGGAACCCAGGAAGGCCCTGTGGGCTCCTTGCTTTGTCTGGAAATACCCGAGGCAGCTCTGAGAAGCCAGCCCAGATGTCAGGCTGACGCAGCGTCACACGCAGCCTGAGCTAATGCTCTCGTGTGGGAGCAGCAGTTCTGCTTGTAAACACCAACAGCAACACAAGAAACACAGGTACTGAAACAGCTGAAAAGGAGATCTCAGCGAGCTGGAGAGGTCCTGGGGATTTGTAACCTGGGATTTACTCTGCAGAGCAGCCAGACCCTCCCTGCTCTTTGAGGATGCAGCAGGACAAACAGGCAGTGTCAGCTCCCCAGCAAAGCTTCTGGGAAGAACAGACTGTCCTGTCTTGAGGGGCTCTTGAGACAGACCTGACCATTTTGAATTCAAAAAAGTGGAACAAGTGGTCAAACATCAGAGGAAGGGATGGCAGTTTGCAAAATGGAGAAGGGAAAATCAGTGTTTTACCATAAAGAAAGCCATAGACTATCGCTGACCCCTGGGACTGATGATGACAAAACTCCCCTAGATACTTCACTGGTGAAAAAAAGAAAGAAAATTATGTTTTAAAACCCCATCACTAGGCACTCTAAGCCTGGTCAGGTTCAGGTCTGAGTACTACATCACCTTATATTTCATTACTATTACCTGCAGGAGAAGTCACAGGGTTTTATGGGTAACCCACACGTAGTTAGAGAAGGTTTTAAAATATCTCCATAGTGGGCTGATACTTCCTACAGAAAATACCACTGCTCCCTTCTAAGTTTACACTGCCTGGATATCACAAATCAGTGTAAATCATGAGCTCACCATGCAGAGGACTAGAGAAATTAGAGGACAAGTCCTCACTTATGGCTTGAGGCCCCATGGAAGGTAGAGGAAGGGGAGAAAATAGAGAAAAATAGAAAAAAAAAACCAGGCATTTGATGCAGAGAGCTGGATCCACAAACCTCAGAAGGAAAGAAAATGTGTTGCAGCCAAGAGAAGGCACAAACTCCCCAGAGTGGGCAGAAAGCTGCTATCTGCCCCACAAAGGTTCAAAATGAACAAGGCAAGAAATGGAGATCTAAAAACTGCTGCAAGGTTAGGGGGGAATTAAAAAAAAATTAAAAGGCAAAGTCATCCACTGCATTGAATTCCTAAGGCAGAGCTGATGTAGAGCAAGGGAGGTAACTCCTTTAAGCATCCTGCAGAGCTGGAGACCCAACATAAAAGCCTCTAGTGGTGCACATAATTGATTGGACATTTATGTTGGATTGCAGCTCAGAGCCTGTACCCAGCCTCACTTGCCTGGAGCTCTAAGGACAAGGGAGGCTGAGACTGGGAACACATTCCTGTGAGCCCAGCCAGTGCTCCAAAGGGAAGGAGAGGCCCAGCCCCAGCAGCCAGATGAGTGCAGACACTCCTGTCCCAAAGCATCACTGCAGCAGTGCATCCAACAGCAAGGGATTCCCAGGGACAAGTGCAAGATGCAGCCCCTCTCTCCAATTATTTTCCTGACAAACACCAAACAAACCCCAAACACAAGCTCTTAAGCCCCTTTTTGCTGTTCAAAAGCATGAACAGCCATACCAGAGTGTGAAACCTATTGCAAATGAAGAAATTCCTGATTCCAAATAAATGGAAGTGAAGCACCTTGGGAACAGGTCATGGGTTTCAAGTGAATAAACTGCACCAGCTTTGGCTGAACATTTCTGAACATTTCATTAACAAATTCCCTTCTCTAACAGCAAATTTGAAATTAAGTGATGCCCTTGCTCACTCTTTCAGTGGCAGCTGCAGTTTTATGGCCTTCCACTGGCTTAGGCAGCTGGGAGCATTTTATACACAGTGGAAGCATGGGGAGAAGAAGGAATATATTTTTATATCATCACATAACAATGCAGCTGGACTCAGGATGAGCTTTTCTAGACTCTTCTATTAAAAAGGACCAACACAAAGCAAAGAAGAGACTGAAAAAGATTTCTGAATCACAGAAGAGCCAGGACAGCCTCCCTTAGACACAGTGTAAATATGCAAATTCATTTTTGCTGCTTTCATGCCAGAGTTATCTCATCTGAAAAGAGCAAAGCAAATGTGACCTCCCAGGCAGCTGCAGCACAGGCACAACTGGGCTCCCAGCATCTCCTGAGGGCAGGAGAAGCTGGAGGCTGCAACTGTCCAAATATTAAGTGCTGGTTCAGAGACATCTGCACACGAGATTTCCAACGAGAAACAAAGCATCCTGCAAAACAGACCAAGAAATCCAATCAAGACCCACAAACCCCAGCACAGCAGAGATTCTGATGGGGTCACACATTTAATACTGGTCCCACTCACTCCAAAATCAGCAAAAGATATGAGTTTCAATGCACAAAACCCACAGCAAAAGTTGTGTTTTGAGCAAAATTTCCTTCAGTCAGTCATTCTTAAACCCAACCATCAGTCCCACTGAGATGATAAGCACCTAACAAGTCACACAGCACAAAATGAAAAGGTTTGCACAACAACTCACAGTCTGCTGCCATCTCAGTGTTAGCCATGCAGTGTTCCAGCTGTCTGTGATTGGAGTTTGTCTTTACACTAACGGAGAAGGGAGGGGGAAAAGAAAAAAACAACAACAAGAAGCCATGAAATAGGACTGTACAACTCAAATACAAGGACACAAAACCCCCTCAAGCTGAAAAACAAGGCCTCACTACTAAATGCCTACATTTGCAATTCTGGATGCTGGATACAGCTCACATCCCAGCAGCTCCA
>VZUA01096870.1:0-28541 GCA_013401035.1 Horornis vulcanius | reverse complement strand
GTTTGTTTGGTTTTTTTTTTTTTTCTTCTGTTTGGTTCTTGGGGGTTTTTTTGTGTACAGGCTTACTCTGCAGTTATGGGTTGTGACTTTCAGCGTGGCTGTGCCCTGGATTGCCCAGTGCTTGGGGGAGGTTTTCTACATGAATTGCTCTGTATAAATAAACCCATGACAACAATGATGAAAAATGCAGGCTTTTGCTGTAAAAGTGCATCAGCTGCTACTTATTTTTAAAGAATCCTTCCACCAAATCATCACAAATCACAGTAAAGAGGAAGGAATGATGTAGTCTGACAATAGTATTTTTTTTAGACAGACAAAAAGATGTTGTGTAGAGAAAAGCAGTAACTATACAGGATTCTAAAAGTCTGTTGAGCAATTGCCCCCTGGAAAGAATAGCTTTACAGCATATGCACAGAAGTTTTAACTCTTGGCTGCCCTTTAAACTAAGATAGCGTATTTGGTATCGCTCTGGCGTCTTTTGCCTTTTTCTAGGATGCTGAAGATCTGCTTTTATCCTCCCATGATGTCCATTGGCACAGGCTGCTTCATTGCACCGTGATGCCTTAGAGCCAGAGGGGAAAACTGAGGATGGGAGGGTGTTAGGCTGAGGCTAGAAATAAAGGTTGTGTTGGTAGATGGGAGTGTTAGGTCTGGAGCAGGATCCTGGTGCAAAATAAAATACCCAGCATGCAAAGAGGGTCTCCATGACTGTAGGCTGGGAAAGGGCCTCAGCCAGGCTCCCCTTGTCCAAAGGTCTGGCACCTGGGAAGCAGCTAGGTAAGGGTTTGGTGTTATCCATGGCTGTCTGTGCATGTAGCACGCAGTCATCTTTCACTGCTGAGGGCTGAGACAACTTTAAGGGTACTTGGCAGGAGGTGTTTATGCCTTGCCTGGATCCAGCATCCTTCATCAGCCCTGTCTCAACACCTGGAGGGTGCTGTCACACTGCACAGCTCCTCTGTTCAAGTGCTGCAAGATTTACTGGCTCTCCAGCTGCTGCTAATAACGATGCACTTGTCATGTGCTGTTTAATTAGCACGGAGTGTGAATCACAATGAAGAGAAGTGAGGTACATGTCAGTTGATTGTACCAACAATGTCGCTGCAAACATAAAATAGCTCCATGTTCCGGCCATGTAGTACCACAGTCGCTGTTGCTTCAGCCTGTGGCTGAATAAACACAGCAGGGCTGCCTTTTCCCTGCAGGCACAAGGAGCAATGGATTACCTGACCTCGGAGGCATGGATTTCTTTTCTGCCCTCTAGACTTGACACCTGCCTGGCATTTGATACCTGTTATCGCAGGAGGACAAACAAAAAGCTCATTGCCTGTCTTGCAGAAGCAAAGCCAAGGGCGAAGCCTGCCGTCGTCTTCCTTGATGTGTGTTGGCAGTGCTTGACGCCGGCTGGATTAGCTTGTTTAATTTGCTCCCTGTGCGGCTTTCAAAGTGATAACCGCATGAAAATGACTGGGCTTTGGTTAATACCAAAGGGCTCCTTATTCTGACGTGTTGATTTGGGATACAGCTGCTCTGAGGGGTGCCCACTGAGCCCCTGTTAGCTGTTTGGCTTGCTGCTGGTCACAGATGTGGCCAGAGATTGTCCCTGCCCGATTCTCTTCAGGCAAAGACGAGCAAACATTGCATCCCTGTGCTTCAGAGATGATAGGATGAGCCAAGTGCCCTGATGTCGCATGGCAGATCTGTGGCAGCTGTCTCCTGAATCCCAGATGGACCCACGGTTATTTTCTGTCCAGGCACCTGGCATGCCTAGTGATGTGGATGTCTTGTGGCTTGACTTTGACTTGTCACTGTGCACAGAGCCCTGCAGTCCTCCTTCTCACTGCTTACAGCACCCAGGTCAGACCTCCTGCTTGTGCCTCCTCCCTTTCCAGTGTGCCAGGTCAGCCATAAGAGGAAAAACCCCTTGGCTCAACAGCTGAGAAGCCAAGTTCCTGGTGATCTTTGTGCTGGGGTGTGTCAATTCAGTGCTAGAAAAAAATAAATTCCCCCAAATGTTCACGTGAGAGTTGTGTTGCTGAGCTTTGCAGTGCTGATGGCTGGTGTGTTAGCTGGTGCCTGCAGTTTTGCCTGCACCTGAAAAACCTTGTGTTTTGCACAGAGGATGAATTTGCACAAGAAGAAAAAGTAACAAGGCTGCTGCCAGCCTGTGGATTTCAAATGGCTTTAGGAAACATTGCCTTTTAAAATGACAGACAAATACTGTGGGTAAACTGGCGATATTTCAAAAAGGCATCTGAGTGAAAGACCTAAATGTTTTCCAAAGTATTTAGTGGTGCTTTCTACTCTTACAATTAGGGCACTGTAGTACTGAAGACATAATACTAAATCGGTGGAGGCTAAATATTGTCTTTTCAAGGAGTTAATAGGCTCTGGTGAGGCTGCACCTTGAGTATTGTGTTCAGTTTTGGGCCCCTCACGACAGGGAAGACATTGAGGGGCTGAAGAGAGTCCAGAGAAGGGCAGTGGAGCTGGTGAAGAGTCTGGAACACAAGTTCTGTGAGGAGCAGCTGAGGGAGCTGGGGGTGTTTAGCCTGGAGAAAAGAAAGCTCAGGGGGATCTTACAACTCTCTACAACTGCCTGAAAGGAGCTTGTAGCCACATGGGGGTTGGTTTCTTCTCCCAGGTAATGCACAATAGGACAAGAGGAAACAGTCTCAAGCTGTGTCAGAGGATGTTTAGATTGGATATTGAGAAAAATTTCATCATGAAAAGTTGACTCATCATCCCTGGAGATTTTTAAAAGATGTGTAGATCTGTCACTTGGGGACATGATTTAGTGGTAGCTTTGTAGCGCTGGGTTAGCGGTTGGACTTGATCTTGGAGGCCTTTTCCAACTTAAATCATTCTATGATTCTCATTCAAATCCTGCCTCTGTCTTAGCCCTGATACTGCAGCTACTTATCTCAGTGCATTTAATCCCTGATTTAGCTTTGTGCTGCATGGTTGGAGACTTCTGAGATGTGTCACCACCTTGGGGAGAAGTAAGGAGTGACTTCACTGGATGCCCATTGTGGTGCTCCATTGTGTGCTACCTTCTTTGTTGGCTGGTATGTGCAAAGCAGATCAGTGCCTTCTTTCTGTTTCTCAGGAAAAGAGTGGTGTGCTGAAGTTATTTTTCTCATCATTTAGCTTCATTGAAGACCTTATAAGCTTATGCTGGTGTAAATTTGGTTACACAAAGAATATCAGAAAGCCTTTGTTAACTGTGTGCCCACTGCAGCTTTTCCCTTGGAGGGGGCAGCTCTTGGGTGTTGCTGGGCCCAGCTTTGGGTCAGGTTCCTGCAGTGCTGCTGTGTCCTGGACAGAGGTAGAGCCCTTGCCCAGGGTCCTCCAAATCAGAAGCAGCTGTAGCCTTGAGGCTTTGCATGTGGGCCACCCAGGGAGTCTGAGCCACCCATCCTCTGGTGGGGGTGCATAGGCAAAGTCACAGGTCAGCTCCTTGTTTTGGGAGTTGATGTCCTGCCAGCCACAATTAGGGAGCTCAGCAGGTAGTGCTGGAATGGGATGTTGGGCCTTTGTGCTGTGGTGCTGATGGGATGCCTGATGCTTTGAGACAATGTTGTCTGCATATTGTGGTGGTGCTGGTAAACACTGAACCCAGCTTGAATAGTCCAAATACCGTAACAGTGCTGCAGAGCACTTGAAAAATGACATCACATGCAAAACAGTGGCCAAACTGGGAAATTAGACTTTGCTTTTGGCAGGCAAAGAGGGAAATGAGACGAAGCACAGAAACGAGCTTTTAAAGAATTTTCTAAGCAAGACTGGCTTGGGTAACCAGTTTTGCCAGGGAGGATCCTTTTATGTGTTTCTACTTGGATTATTAAATAATCTGATTTTAGGATGAAATTGCTTGCTTCTCTGCATCATGTTCTGTTTTGGTCCTTTTAATGCCATCAGGAGTGGGAGAAGAGAAAAGCTTCATCATAAGTTCTTTATTTAGGCTGTCTGGTCTCCTCCGCAGGGGTGGGCTGGCACTGTCCTGACTGCTGGTCCCTGCCCGTGTAATGACTTGCTGAAGGGTGTCACAGACAAGCTCTGCTCATAGCTCCCTTGGGGCTGCTAAATCCCACCCCTGAGGGCTGCACAAATGGACAGAATTACCAGTGAGTAGGTGGCTTACAGACTTCTCTTGCTTCTAATTCTCTAGTCAGGGCTCAACAGTGAGCCAGAGGAAGATGCAAACTGTCCTCATCTAAGAGGAAGAGGGGATTTATGCTGCATTTTTTGTGTTTTGTCTCTCATGTGGAAGAAGTTTGGACATATTCTTTCAAAAGGCTTTCTTTCTAAGCTTCAGTCAGGCTCAAAGCTAAGTTTCTGGAGAGAAGTCATGGATGGAAGAGCTGGAGGGGATGTGCACTTCAGATTTACAGAATTTCCCGGACCCTGGTGCTGTCTGGCTGTATAATCATGTTTGCTGATGGCACATTTCTTTCTTGGAAGTTGTGACTTTCACATATTTTCTTTTCCAACATACTTCTAGTTATTATTATTCATAGGTAGCATGTGCAAACTCCATAATGGATTTTGTTTAATAATATCAGGCGTATGGCTAAATGCTCATATTTTGTCATTGCCGTAACCTATTGCCCTCCAGTTCTTTCACAACTAATTTTTTTTTTCTAGAGGTTTGGAGCAGGGGCCAACTATTTTTCACTGGTCATAGAGGAACTTTATGAATTTTCATATCTGGTGTAAATTAAACCGTGCTCATGCAAAACATGGCTAAATGCAGTCATGCAGAGGAAGGAGGGGTGAAAACCCCCCACTTCTCTAGTAGAGAATTTGCAGCCCCTGTAAGTAAACTCCAGTGAAAAGGAAACTGAGCTGTGCGAAAAGCCATGAGTGGAATGGGGCATAAACCACTCAGTCTGTTATAATCCTAGTGCTTTACAAGAGCTGATTGTGAGATCAAACCTGCTCAAGAACAAAACAAACAAAATGAAAACAAAAAGAAAAATCCAGCTGCCTCACAGCTCTTACTTGCTGTAAAACCTGCCAAAATCTACCCGATGAGACCATAGAGCACTTTCCAGTAGCTAGAGAAAGCTGAAAAGGGACTTTTTACAAGGGCAGGTAGGGATTGGACAAGGGGGAATGGCTTTATACTGCAAGACAGTGGGTTTAGATTAGGTATTAGGAAGAAATTCTTGACTGCAAGGGTGGTGAGGCACTGGAACTGGGTGCCCCAAGAAGCTGTGGATGCCCCATCTCTGAAAGTATTCAGGACAAGGCTGGATGGGGCTTTGAGCAACCTGGTCTAATGGAAGGTGTCCCTAGACCTGCACACCTTTCTTGGAACCCTTGGAATGAGACAGTCTTTCAATCCAAACTATTCTGTGATTGTGTTTATGCAGGGGATTGCACCTGGGATCTGTTGCTGTTAAAAATGAAACAACCCCAGACAACACTGGAAAAATATCAAAACTAAACAAAAATAACATTTTTTTCTTAATCAAGATTGTATTCCTTCCTTTCATTGTTGTCTTTTGTGTGGCCAGGCCAAGAACTACTCCATGAGTCATGCCTGTCCCATTGGAAACAGCAAAGGAATACGTGATGTCTGTAGAGGCACCGTGGGAAGGCAGGGGAGGGTGGTGTTGTGATAAGCAACGTGGTGACCTCTGATCTCTTATGTAGGTACCAGTTCATCATGCAGCATTAAAAGCTCCTTCATGGGAGTCCTGGACTGGCCACAAGCCCTCCTGGGGCATTAAAGGGCTGTGGATGGATTAAAGGAAGAGTCTGACAGGGATATGCATTACTCTGGGGAAAGGCTATGAGCCAAAATTAGCGCTAGAGTTGGGCATCCTACGAGAGTTTCACAAATTCAAATGACCATCTTCCCACTCTGCAGGCTCTCTTTAGCTCGTGATCACAGGCGTGGTAGGTGAGAGATGCTGTATTTATAGCTTGAAAGTCAATTACTTGGGGATATGCCTCACAAATGGCAAATCTGCTAAAAGATTTGTGTTATTAAGCTGCAAATGTAAATACTTTAATAAAAGGGACATAAAAAGAAGTGCATAGATGTTGACAGGGTTTTGTACCTACTCTGTCTGAGTGTAACTTATGTTTTTACTCATTTGCTGGGGATTTGCATCACGCAGGCAGTCTTGAGCTTGAAGACTGCTGAAGTCACTGATGTGTTACCCATATTCCTTCTCTCCCAGACTTGCTCTTCAAGCCTGCTCTTTCATCTCAAAGGGAAAATAAAATAGGTATTCAGAGACTGAAGAAGGAGCTTTAAAACTTCCACATTGATGGGGTTGTAGCTGCAGCAGGCAGCTTCAATGGAAAGCTTTTGTTCATTTTTCCAGGATGTGATGCCAACCCTGCCCAGCCAGACAGGAGAGGGATCATGGATCCACCTCTCTCTTATTCTGGTCTGATAAGCTTAGGAGAGCATTTGGTGTCCTTGTAAAATGTCTGGGATCTCTGTACAGGCAGCACTGTTGGGACTGGTGGTGATTTGGCTGTCAAGACCTTGAAATTCCTTTTGGCACAGCATTTGCTTCACCCTGCTGTAGCCAGCCCTGTGGTCTCTGTGGCCATCATGGCCATGCTCCCAGCAGAGCTGCCAGGATAGCTCACCACGTATTTTGCCTGGGGCATGGCTGGCAGGGCATGATGGTGAGGGAAACCCACAGCCCTCCTCCTACAGAGCTCATCTCCTGTGTGTCACTCTGTCACTTTCCCAGCAGCATTGCCTTTTCTAAAAGTAGTATAAATCTGTCTGTAGTCTGTATTTAAGAAAAGAAAATTAAAAAAAAGGCAATGGGAAATAGAGTGAATTCACGGCCTGTAATCTTACACATTTTTTGGGTTTGTGAGAGTATCTGTGAAAGCACCCATCCTACACTGAGTCAAACACTGTCCTCTCCTCCTGGGCAGCTCCTTACTGGGTAACAGATTTCACTGGGAGGTGTTTCTTGAGGGCAGATCTGCCTTTGAAGTAAGTTCCTCTCATAAGGTCTTCTCAGGCATCTTTCCTCCCAAAACAAATGAACAAATTAAAAACCCTCCATCCTTCCACTTCATGTTTCAGGGAGAAAAGGGGAAAGGATGGATCCCCAGCAGATACTGGGGATTCTGGAACCACACGATAGGGCAGCTCTCATGCTTCCTTAACTGTTGCTCTGGTGCTAGCCTTATGCAAGTGTGAACTGCTCTTGAAGACAGAAGATCACATATTTATGGCAGTGCCATCATATTTAAAAATAATGGTGTAAAATTGTGTATTCAAGTTGAGAGCTCAGGCCTATTCTCCTTTTACATAGCTTCTTGCTTTTTATGATTTCATGGGTCACATAGAAAATTCAGTTTGACTTCCTAGTAAATATAAGTAGGCCTGTATGAATTGTACTATTTGATTGTGTGGACTATATTTCAGAGAGATTTTTGAAAATAATGTGCTTTGGCCTAATATGGTTCCTGCTGACGTCAACAGCAGAAGTCCTCTCTGGATTTCAGCAGTGGAGGGGAAGGGACAGTCTTGCTTTAGCAAATCCAGTCTTCAAAGCATCGATGGAGAGTAAATACCCACAAATATGCTTAAACTAATGCTTTTCCCACGTTTGTGCCATGACCACTGTTGTAGCTCACTTGCAAGAACTTGCAGCAAAGTGCTCCTGGTAGCCTTAAGTGTTGTAGGCCTCTCTTCCTTTCNGTTTCTTGAGGGCAGATCTGCCTTTGAAGTAAGTTCCTCTCATAAGGTCTTCTCAGGCATCTTTCCTCCCAAAACAAATGAACAAATTAAAAACCCTCCATCCTTCCACTTCATGTTTCAGGGAGAAAAGGGGAAAGGATGGATCCCCAGCAGATACTGGGGATTCTGGAACCACACGATAGGGCAGCTCTCATGCTTCCTTAACTGTTGCTCTGGTGCTAGCCTTATGCAAGTGTGAACTGCTCTTGAAGACAGAAGATCACATATTTATGGCAGTGCCATCATATTTAAAAATAATGGTGTAAAATTGTGTATTCAAGTTGAGAGCTCAGGCCTATTCTCCTTTTACATAGCTTCTTGCTTTTTATGATTTCATGGGTCACATAGAAAATTCAGTTTGACTTCCTAGTAAATATAAGTAGGCCTGTATGAATTGTACTATTTGATTGTGTGGACTATATTTCAGAGAGATTTTTGAAAATAATGTGCTTTGGCCTAATATGGTTCCTGCTGACGTCAACAGCAGAAGTCCTCTCTGGATTTCAGCAGTGGAGGGGAAGGGACAGTCTTGCTTTAGCAAATCCAGTCTTCAAAGCATTGATGGAGAGTAAATACCCACAAATATGCTTAAACTAATGCTTTTCCCACGTTTGTGCCATGACCACTGTTGTAGCTCACTTGCAAGAACTTGCAGCAAAGTGCTCCTGGTAGCCTTAAGTGTTGTAGGCCTCTCTTCCTTTCTTTTCTCCCCCACCTTAACCCATACCTTGTTCTTTAAGTCACACATGGTTTTTTTCTCACCACACAGCTGCCATACTGGTTGAGTGAGTTTTTTGTTTTTCATATTTGCGCCGATGATTTCACTGAGGGGTTGAGTAGCTGACACCTCAAACATGGCACTGCTTTGCCAGGTATTGCTCAATAAATGCAAATACAGCTCAGAGGTCAAAGTGAGGCAGGGTTCTTGTGGCTTAAATCAATAGTACTTGGGAGGTATGTGGCATGTGTCATAACTCTTCAGGGTCCTTTATTTCTCCTTCGTGAATTTCTGAGCAATAATGCTAGAAATACACGTAGGGATTTCCTCTCTCTTCTCAAGTTAAGCAAATACCACTTTAGACACAACACTGCAGATCTGGGCCACAGGTTTTAAAAGGGAGTGGGTGTAGATTTGGCTATTTCTGAGTTAAGGCTAAGGTATTTTTTGGTTTTATCCTGCAGAAATATCTTTGCTGGCCATCTAGCCCAGCATTTGGTTTCTGACAGCAGCAACAGGAGAGGTTGCTTAGGGAGAATAAGAGTTCTGCTGCTGCTCATGTTCCCAGCCCTTGCACCCTCCCAAGGGTCACAACTGCTGGGTTA
Source organism: Horornis vulcanius (assembly GCA_013401035.1). Taxonomy (NCBI): domain Eukaryota; kingdom Metazoa; phylum Chordata; class Aves; order Passeriformes; family Scotocercidae; genus Horornis; species Horornis vulcanius. Next base: position 19,489 of record VZUA01096870.1, on the reverse strand, counting down.
GAGCTGTTGAGCCTATTCATCCCTTTAGGACCTGATACCCTTGGCTCTGTGAAACAAGCCTCAGGTACCTGGGCACTACAGACATCAAGTTGCACAGTCCTGCATTGAGTGGCTGGTTTGAAGCTCTCTGATGTAGAAGCCAGAGCCACGATTTTGCATTCAAAGCTCACATCTTATGTGAAGTGCAGCTGCACAGCAAGTGCTCGTGGTGTTAACAATCCACTTCTTTCTTGCACAGTGAGTTGCTGACAAGTCCTCCTGCTGGTCTTTCAAGGGAAATGGAAGAGATTGAAGTTTAAGTATTGAAAAAACTCCACAGTGTTGGAATATATGAGAGGTGGCAGTGTTATTGCAGAGCATGTATTCAGCTGATGTGAAGGAGTGATGAGCTAATGCTCTTACTTTCTGGTCTGGGAGGTGACAAGGAGTGAGACAAGTGTTATTTGAAAACACTTTGAAGAGGGAGCTGGCATAGCTCCTGTTTCATTGCTCCTGTTTCATATCTCCTGGGTGATGAATGAAACTGCTTACAAATTTGTCTTCCTTCTGCCATATTCCTACCTTCTGCACGTTTGTGGACTTCTTCCCTCTTCTACAAAGAAGGTCCATAAACCATCCCAGGGGGCAGCTCTGGGAGCAACACTGCTTAAAATACTGGTTGAGGAACTTAGGGGAGCAGAGAGCTGCAGTTTTGCGTCCAGCATACAGTTTTATGTGAACAAACAACATGTATCTTGAAGAAGCATTTACTCAGGACTGGAGTCCTGGCTGCTCCTCATGGTCCCTGGACTTGAGCACTGGTTCAGTGCTCCCAGGTGGGCAGAGTTGAGGTGTGTGGCTCAAGTTTAAAGCAGAATAAAAACTTACATGCATCTTGAGCTTTGTTAAAGACTCTTTGGAGTTCAAAGAGGAGGTTAAGGTATGTGCACAAATACAGTCATGTTAAGTATTTTTCTTGTCAGATCAAAAGGGATTAGAAATGTTTTTGTCGTGTGTGTCATTTTTTGTCATTCTTAGATAATTGTTTCTTTTATCTTCTTGATTCAGGCCTGCCTGGAAAGGCCCTTTTAGGGTCCTTTTGCCTTGGGCTGATTTTGGATTCACTTTGTAATGCTCTCTCAGTGAAATGGGAACCGGAGCGTTCATGAGCTCCATGAATGTGCTGGTGGCTCCACTGTGTACTCATACATAAATGCATAGTACAAGGCCACCAGAAGCTCCAAAAGCCAATATTTGAAGCACACAACCCTGGAAATTCTGCTACCCTTTGCTGTCTGGGTGTGAGCAGTGATACCAGCATATGTAGGTCTATGACAAAGTGTGGTTAGCCATAGTTATCCTGAGCCTCATTTTCATTTGGAGAAGGATTATTTAGCAAATTAACAACCCTATTGCTTGTTACAACTCACTCCATGGGGTCTGTTTGGACTCTCACATCCTGAACAACCATCATCTAGTGAGTCCTGCTCACGTTATTCTGTCTAAGTGGAGTGGAGCAGGGTTTCTCATCAGTACTCTCAGCAGATTGTTTTCTGCTCCAAGCTGATCAAGTGGTAAAAGGGAAGGAATATGCTAATAGGGGACAGAGAAAGGAAGAGGAAAAAGAGTTCCCCAACACCTTACAAAATCAGGTTTTTTTGACCCACAGAATACACTTTGACTGGAAGCAATGATGAGGGATTAGTGATTCACGGCCTGGTCTGATCCTTATGTCATCCCCTAGGTGATACAGTTATGTGTGTCAAAACACATGCCTGATTAGCATCTTCCTTCAAGCTAGGAAAATTTGGAATGGCTCTGACAGGGATTTTATTTGAAAATAAAAAGTTAGCTGCTGTTTTCCTCCCTGAATCTTGAGATACTGGTAGGGTTGATGCTAATCATCACTGAATAATAGACTGATTTATAACTCTAAGTATTATCACACCAGCTACACTGAAATACAAAGACTAACTGACACCACTTTCAAGAATCTTAATGAGCAGGCACAACCAGAAGGGTAAACAGAAACAAACAGTGTAGGATTTCTCACTCTGAAAAGAAGCATCATCACTTGCTGATGGTCCACAGAGTTGGCTGAGCTTCTTGAGCTGGCTCAGCTCCTTGTCACTAGCTGCTAAACTATATTCAAAACAGGTTAAAAAGATTTTGGAGATACTCCTTATGTTAGTTTTCATATAAACAATGGCTTTTCCAGTTTGATGGGGAGAAGCTGCAGATGGCACAAAGATTGGTAGAGGAGCAAGTGATGGAGCTCTGGAGAAAAGTGATCCTTTTTCACAGAGGATCAAGACTTAAAAATCTGTTGTAGATTCTTACAGCTGGAACACTCTAAATTAAAACTAAATTAATAACCTTTTACATTTCTCATGCAGGAAAGCAGGGATGAAGACTCCTCTAAGAGTTTTGGTTCTCATTTCCACAATATTGTGCCTGGTTTCTATTACAACTTTGTTGGAATCAAGCTGTTTTCCCAAAACATTTCAGTTACAGAAACTCCATATTCCAGTTCAACATTCTTTTCCTGACTGGTGCTGGTGAATTATGCTGAGGATTTTTCAGCTACACTGAGTAGTGTGAATTACCTTTTTAGTGTGCCCCAATGAAAGAAAGGATGTTTTTGCAGCCATTTGCAAAGTAATGAACACAGAGAAATGCAGACAAACCTTACAGAATGACTAATAATATTGTGGAAAGTAGCAACCCTTAAAAGGATTTAAGCTGTAAGTGAACACAAGCTCCAATCTGATAATGTGGCAGAAAGTCAAATGAGCCTCTTGAGCATATAGACAGGGAAATTAAGGAGTGGACAGCAGTGATTTATGATCATAGAATGGTTTGAGATGGAAAGGACCTTAGAGATCACCTAGTTCCAACCCCCTGCCATTGGCAGGGATATCTTCCACTAGATGGTGTGGCTCAGAGCCCCATCCACGCTGGCCTTGAACACTTCCAGGGATGAGGCTTCCACAGCTTCTCTGGGCAACTTGACACCTTCACAGTCAAGAGTTTCCTCCTAATATCTCACCTGAACCTGCCCTCTTTCCATTTAAAGCCATTCCCCCTTGTCCTATCACTCCCTCCCCTGGTAATTCCCTCTGCGGGTTTCTCTTAGGCTCCTTTCGGTTCTGGGAGGTGCTGCAGGGTCTCCCTGGAGCCTTCTCTGCTCCAGGCTGGGCAACCCCACCTCTCAGCCTGTCTGCACAGGAGAGGTGCTCCAGACCTCTGAGCCTCTTTATCACCCTTCCCTGGATTCATTCCAATAGCTCCACATTGTTCTTATGCTGATGGCCCCAGAGCTGGACACAGCGCTCCAGGTGGGGTGTCAGGAGAGCACAGTGGAGGGGAAGAAGCCCCTCCCTTGACCTGCTGGTCACAGCTCTATGTCCTGCAGCCCAGGACATGTTTGGCTTTCTGGGCTGTGAGCACACATTGCCAGGTCATGCTGAGCTTCTCACCAACCAACACCCCTGGGTCCTTCTCCTCAGGGCTGCTCTCCATCCATCCTCCACCCTGCCTGTATTTGTGCTTGGGGTTACCCTGACACAGGTGCAGGATCTGGTCCTTGGCCTTGTTGAATGTCACGAGGCTCACACAGGCCCATCTCTCCAGCTGTCAAGGTCCCTCTGGATGGCATCCCTTCCCTCCCACGTCTTGACCACACCCCATGGCCTGGTGTCATTAAACCTGCCCTCAATCCCATTCTCCATGTCACTGACAGAGTCATTGAACAGTGCTGGTTCCAGCTCCTGAGGAGCACTGCTTGTCACTGTCTCCACTTGGATATCAAGCTGTTGATCACAACTCTGCACTGATCATCCAACCAATTCCTTTTCCACTGAATGGTTCATCCATCACATCCATGCCTCACAAGTCCAGGTGGATGATGTCAGTTTCTCTTCTCTTATCCACCAATGCTGTAACTCCATAATACAAAGTTACCAGATTTCTCAGGTACAAATTGCCCTTAGCAAAGCCGTTTTGGCCTTTGCCTTCTGTGACTTGGCTGGTGTGGCTGGAGCAGGTGCTGATGAAGGCTGAGGCAAAGAATTCTTACCTCAGCCCTCTCCATGTCCCAGATAACCAGCTCTCCTGTTTTCTTCTGGAGATGGCTTTCATTTTCCCTAGGCTTCCTTTTATCACAGATGTACCCAGAGAAGTTTTTCTTGTTGCCTTTAGCATCCCTGGCCAGATTTGATTCTGTCGGGGCTTTAGCTTTCCTAACCTAATTGCTTAGGCAATTTCTCTGTATTCCTCCCAAGCTGCCTGTCCTTGCTTCCACTCTCTGCTGGCTTCCTTTTTCCATTTGAATTTGTCCAGGAGCTCCTTGTTCATCTACCCTCTTGCTAGTTTTCTCTGACTTCCTCCCTTTTGTGCTTCTCCTGAGCTTGGAGGAAGTGATCCCTGATATCAACCTCCTTTCCATCCAACCCCTCTTCCATCATGGGGTTTACCCCAAGGATCTCTACCAAGAGGGTCCCTGGTGAGGCCAAAATCTGCTCTCCTGGCGTCTGGGGTCCTGCTTGCTGTGCACCATTCTTGCTGCCCTAAGGATCTTGAACTCCACCATTTCATGGACACTGCAGCCAAAACTTCCTGGCAGGAAGGGCCACTCCCAAAGAATTGGGATCATACCTTGTTTTTGTGTAGCCTCAGTACACACCAGACATGCTTTTCTGGTGAGCCTGCACAGTCTGGCCACCTGCTTTCACCACTGCTGCTTAGACAGCAGGCAGTGAGACAGCCAAGGATGGACAGCAATGGGAGATGTGATGGAGGTTTACCCACCATGACCTTGAGACTTGCAAATGGTCTGCTGCAAAGAATCAGGGAAAGTGCTTCTGCCTCTTGGGGAAAGGACTGAGATGGCATTGTTTTATGCCTCTTGATAACCTGCCAGTGAGTTTTATTAACACTAGTCTCACAACGAGGTCAATCAATCAATCAATTTCCATATTTGCAGCATATTTGCCAGAAATGCCTTAAAGCACTTTCCAAAAATACAGATGTCCCTGTGAAATCTTTACATAAACAGGAGGGCTGGTGAGGGGGGAATCAATGTGATTTTTATGTATGTATTGATATTTCATGCTATACATTATCTGTAAATGGGTAGACAGATTTTATATAATACATATGACCTTATAAAAAGCATGCAGCTGTGATGCAGCCTTCTACTTGCCCTTTCTTTTCCACCTGCTGAAAGGTCATTGTGTAATTGCTGAACAGCACAAATCACACTTCCTCCTGGCTGGAGAAAGCAGTTGAGCTCTTACCTCTCAAATGTCCTAATAATGATGCAGTAAAACAACATTTAAGTCTTTAAAAATGCTCGTCAAATGGGCAGACTGAGCTCTCAGATAATATGCCAAAGAAACCTTTATATTCAAATTATCTGTGGAATGGTACCATGGTGGGCCTTTAACCAGGGCAACAGTATTTAGGGAAATAGGCCAACTTGGGCTTGAAGTAATTCAGATTTGTAAAAAATAGTGGACTCTTATACAGGAGTGAAACAAGAAACTAAAGGAAGAGCATTTGATTCAGGGTGATACTGTTTCTTGTGAGGTCTCAGTAATATCTATCATTGTGCGTATCCAGATTCCTGAAAGAGGCAGGAGAGGATAATTGAGCCATATATAATAGTAACAGGGAGCTGAACAATAAATTCTATGCTCAGTCAAGCATGGCTTAGTTTCTGCCTAAGTTTCATTTTCAGCAATTGCTAGACAGTCAAGAATTGAACTCCAGACAAGCAGAGGTAGGACCTGGATTGCATAAAGAATTATGTGTTAGTCATGAGAATTACAGCGTGATCTATTATTAGAGCAACAGAAAATAGCCTTGTGAAGTAAAGGAGAGGCTGAGAAGCAGAGAAACAAGACCTGAGAGGGATCTCACTGTGTCAAAATTAAAGGAAAATAGCAATTTTCCCTTGTGGCAAACATATTTTTAGGCTTTTCAGGTGAACTTGGCAGTGTTAGGTTTATGGTTGGACTCTGTGATCTGATCCCAGAGGTCTTTTCCAGCATAAATGATTCCATGAATTTATTCTGCAAAATGCTGCCTCACAAATAAGAAGGCTCTCCAACATCCAGGTGTCTCTGGGTTTCCTGCCTCCTCTTGGGGGTGGATGGCCCTGACCTTTCCAGGTACCTGAGCATGGATTTGTTCCTTATCCTTAGGGGCATCAACTCCCTTTGCTTGGGAGCACCTCTGTAGCCTGCTGTTGCACTTGGCCAGGTGCCCTGTTGGTAGAGGGCCAGATCCTCACCCCTGGACTCGACTTTACAGCTTGACCTCAGGACAGCCTCGTCACTCTGGACTGACTTGGTGGTCTGGACTCTCTGCAGACCCTGGTTACAACTCCTGCATGGTTGCTCTCAGGGCTGGAGTGCCAGGCATGTTGTCCTGTTGGCCTCAATTTATCTGTACCTCTCTGAAACTCCTCCCACTTCTAAAGTGAAACATTTTAGTGGGATCTGTTCAGGCCTGCAGCATCACTGTTAAGTTCATTTTCATTAAAGATTGAAAACCTTAAGTTTGAGTTAAGCAGCCTTTGAGTGTGTGATCACACATTTGTATTGCCAGGCAAGACATTCCAAAACTGAAGGCTGACCTGGCACAATGAACTTCTCCAGTGTGCCTTTGTGATGGGAAAGAGTGCACTCGGTTGTGGAGTTGCAGGTTTGTGTTTTTTNTTTTTTTTTTTTTTAAGCAGAAATGACTGCAAAAATATTGCCCTTTCTTACTTACAGAAACTTGTAAATAGATTTTTGACAACTTTTGCCTTGGAATGGGCCAAGAGTTGGCAGTCTGATGTGGGTGCTGTTGTAATGGGTATCTGCTATGGACTTCTTGATTAGGAAGAAGTAATAGATGAGGCCTTCAGATGAATGAAAGAAGCCTCATGTTTATAGGCCCTCATCCTCATGGGGGACCCACACAATAGCTGGTGGAATAATATAGCAGGGCACAAGTAATCTAGGAATCTCCTGGAGCATCCTGATGACGTTTCTGGCACAAGTAGTCAAGGAGCCAACAGGGAAAGGTGATTTCCTGGACCTGATACAGACAAGAAAGAACTAGACCGAACTAGCTAAGTCAAAGTCAGCCTTGGCTGCAGAACCATGAGATGGTGGAGTTCAGGACTCTGAGAGGAGGGAGCAGGGCAACAAGTAGGCCTGGATTTCTGGATAGCAGATTTCAGCCTAAGAGAGCTGATTGGAAGAATCCCATAGGACATGGCCCTGGAGAGACAAGAGGTCCAGAAGAGCTGGGTCATATTCAAGGCTCACCTCCTTAAAGCTCAAGAGGGGGCCATTCTGAAAAGAAAGAAAATGAACAAAGGGCAGCAGATGTTTTTGCTTCAGACTTGACCAGTAAAATTAGCCTTTGGGAATGCCAGCCCCTGAGGCTAGAGGAAAAGTCTGGAACAAGGAGGACTTGCCCTCGGTGAAGGAGGCTCAGGCTAGGGAGCACTTAACCACACTGAATATCCACCCCTGAAAGCTGAGGGACCTGGCTGATGTCATTGCAAGGCCACTGATTATCTTTGATATGTCAAATGGTCATTATGACTGGGAGAGGTTCCTGAAGATTCTTTGGAGCCTCTGCATCAAGAAAGGCAGGAAGGACCTCTAAGAAACTGCAGGCTAACCATCCTCACCTTGATGCCTGGGAAAGTGAAGGAGAAAAACTTCTTGGAATGTATTTCCTAACACATGAAGGGACAAGGAGGTCATTTAGAGTTGTCAGTATGGATTGATTTATAAAGATAAAATCACCCTTGAGCAACCATTTTGCCTTCTACAAGGTTATCACTAGGGGGAAAGCAGTAAACCAGCAGCTTGGNGTTTTTTTTTAACTGTGAGGGTACTTAAACAGTGGGACAGGCTGCCCAGAAGGGTTATGGAGTCTCCATCCTTGAAGATATTCCAAACCCAACTGGATATAGTCTCAGGCAACCTGCTGTAGCTGATCCTGCTTGAGCTGGGGGCTTGGACTAGATGATCTCAAGAGGTCTCTTTCAACTTAAGCAATTCCGTGTGGATTTATTCATCCTATGTAGATCTTGCAACTGAAAAATATCTCAATCTATATTGTGACAGTCAGCAGCAACAATGAATTAAATAAAATAGGTTATTTTCTAAAGCTATTATACAAATTGCATTGGAGTCATTAAAAATTCCCATTGATTTCAAAGGGCTTTGGCTTAGTTCCAATACTCCCTATTTAAATAACTATCTAAATGGCCTGATTTTCACAAATACAGGGAATGCAGCTGCTCCAAAGGGCTTCACTTGGCTTTGATCAGACTCTAATTAGTTGTACTTGTTTAAAATGTTTTTAAAAAGTTTGGAAATTCTGTGGGTTTTTTTCTCCTCACAGTCAACAAACTCAGTAATTCCTGGAGGGATATAGCTTAAACTTTCCCCAGAGCTCAACCTTTTATATAAAATAACTTAATACAAAATATTTCTACAAAATACAACTGTGAGTATGAAAAACCAGCAGCATGGTAAAAAGACTGTTCTGTAATCATAGACACAATGATTTTGGTGTATCAGGCTTGTAAGGGCAAAATTCTGGGGCAAAGAGAGTTGGAGGGCATCGTCCAAGGATGTGTTCCATGTCAGGTATCAAGAGATGGGAATGCCTGGAGTTTGAGAAAGAAGCAGTGGATCCCTGTTTCTTATAAGTGACAGCTGTGTGGGAGACTAATTCCAGTGACGGATGGTTTTGCCTTCTACTTAGTCAGAAGGTGCAGGATGTGTGAATGATGATGTTTCTGAAAAAGATTGGTAATATAATATTCTAGACTGACTTGAGATCTGAGATTTGTTATTGAAAAACTCAGATGGGAATGCTGAGACTGTTTTCTGAACACCGGGAAGCTGAGGTGCCGGAGGGAAAGTGATAGCAGGGACATTCTGGTGCAGTGTTCATCAGCTATTGTCATGCTTTATTAAAACCAATGAATTAAATACCATTGACAATTACAGCAGTTATTAACAGCTTAGGTATGTGAAAATCTCATCCTTAATGAAGGTCACCTGGGCAGTGTTTCCTGTTCTGCTACCAAAATGGGTGTAATATCTGTATAAATTATTTTGTCTTTTCTACATCTGAAATTATTCATCGGTTAAATGACTGTGTTAAAAACCAGGCCTTTAGCTCACAGGGATATATTGTTATGAGCCATACTGTAGTTCCTACTAAGAGGTCAACAGTTTTCTTACATAAGTACAAGATGTTATTACTTGGGATTTTTTTAATACTTTATAGACCTATATTCTATTTCAAATTGTTACCACATCTTCAGGTTGATACAGCCAGAGCCTCTTGTGTGGTGTTGATTTCTTGTTTGGAAGCATTGGTGAGCATGGCTCCATCTATATTTCTTCCCTATCTGCTACAGAAAGAATAAAAAAGGTTCTGATTGATGCATATGACTATGGGGAAAGACAAAGGGGGAATATCCAGCCTGGTTAAGTGCAAACTGGAAATATCAGACCAGACAGCTAGCTAAGCAGAGAGGCAGATAAAAAAGTTACAGATAGCCACAGAAATACACTGAGAATTACACTTAGCTCAACTGAGGAAAGACACTAAAGAAGTGATGTCCCTCTTGAAGATATCTGAATGTCTAGGCATGAGATAAAGGAAAGATACATCTCCTAGTGAAAATTCAGGGTGTAAAGATAACCTTAAAATAGATACCTGTGGGTTTCTGTTGTAATAACAAGAAGTGGAAGAGATAACAAATGCCAGAAGAGGAAAAGGTTTGTTCTTTAAATGGTTAAAGCAGATTGTGGTGTGACTGGAGGGGACCAGCAGGAAGGGTGGTGAGCAGCAGTGAGTGCTTCCTTTTCCCTAGCCATCCCTGCCTCTGTTATCCCACAGCAGGTAACTCATCTGAAACCTACACATGGATCCACGTGCAGCAGCACATTGAAAATCCACGTGGTTTGTTGGTGTAGCTTGAGAAGTAACTTCAGAGCCTTCTCAAGAGAAAGCATATTATTCTGTGAAACAATTTGTTCTTGTTGAATGAAAAAACCCAAAATTCCAGCATTCATCATTTTTACCATTGTAAACTCCAATGAAGCTATACATGTTTCAAATTTACATGAATGTCAAAGAGGGAAAGATACATTTTTGGCTCACAGACTTTAAGCTTGTTAAGAAGGCGCAGATGCAATGACTGATAAAACTGAAGCCTACGCTTTCTTGCTTTGCTGTGGAAGAGAGGAAGTGGTTTATCATCTAAAATGCAATACCACAAAGAACTAACTTTTTCCATGCCTGAGTTGTACAATGTTCTTTGTAGCTAGATTCTTGGCACCTATGAAAATATGACTAACAAAAAGACTGCAGTTGAAGAGATATGTGCACGATCCAGCTACTAAAATGAAGTAACCTTCATCTCAGTCTGGGCATTCCTCATCAGAGTGCTTCTAGGTTTCTTAAGATGGAGTGCTGTTTCCCCTCTCCACCTGGCTTAGCTGCAGCTGCAGCTGCAGGATATCATTACATAAGGTAGCTGTCAATACCTTGAGCTGGCAGGAACACCTGAATCCAGGGGATACCTGTCTGCTGCCATGAATTTCCATACTTCTATTGCTCCCACTCACCCCAATGGAAGAGTTGGTTCCACGTGCTGGCCTCTCTTTTCAGGAGCACCCAGGATATCTTGTGGGGTGAAGCTCTTGGATTTAAGGAGAAAGAGGATGCTGTGCCAAAAGTTTTTTGCTATGATCCTGTACCTGAAGGTAGTAGCTTACACAGGAAAAATTTTCAGGGAGGATGGGCTCTCATATATGACCTTCTTTCTGCCCTTTGGCTTTGGGAAAGGTTAGGGGTGCGTGCAATCTAGGGAGGGAACCACAGAGCAGGAATTGCCTGGGGGCTCTCTCTCAGCTCCCAGAGCCAGAAGGATTCACCTTGATTTCTTACAGCAATCCTCATCTGCTGTGTGCTTGTGCTTCTGATTCCCCTTCAGTGATGCCTTCTTCCCACATATTGTGAAGGACTGGAGAAGCTGAGCTTCTGCTCTGGCACAATCACTCAGATGGCCTTGGCTGAAGAGAGGGGCAGAAATGCTCAGCAGGTGCCCTGTGAGCCTGTCTGGAGCATGCTGTGGCTGCCTTTGGCCTCTGATTGGCTTTCTTTGACATAGAAACTAAGTTGCTGAGAGGGGGAAGGAGAGAAAATCCCACGTCCCTGGGCCACTTATAGCATGGAGGTGGGTGATACAGCAACGTCTTGTGGTTTAGATGAGGCCAGAGGGTAGGTAATATTGAGGTCCTTTATTTAGGTAACTGAAAACCTATTGGGTCTAATTTTAATTGTAGTAAGGCCTCATTACACTAATCAGAAGGGGTAAAATGGTACCTTTTAATGGCATGCTTTAGTTTCAGTTTCAAAGCATTACTTGAATTCCTTCTTCAGTGTTGAAAAGTGAAGAATAACTGCATTGGCTTCTTGATATCACTGCTTGGTATGTTCAGACCATCTACGTGCATGTTATCATAACTGGGCAATGGCTGCAGATCTTTAATGCATACAGCAGAACTATGGAGCCTGACTTGAGGCTTCCAGAAGGCACCAGGATTAGGATTTTGTCTCTGAACATCATTTAAATTACCTTCTAATAGATGTTTTGAAAGAGAAAGATTTGAAAGATGCAAATAGAAACTTTCTAGAAGCAAAAATCCCCTGAAGCCCCATGCACCGTTTCTCAGGTTACCTACATGGTTTCTTGTTCTTACACCAGCCTGCTGAAATAAGGCATTGTAAGAGCTCTCTCCCAGTTTCCATTCCCTTCCCCAGCCCAGGGGCAGTGGTGATGCTTGGTATTTTGAAGTGCTTTAAGATCCCTGATGAAAGGTGCTGTAGAAATGCTAGAACTCTGTGTATATTTATAGGGAGATCTTACTCCCATGCCCCAGCTGCCCATCTAGAATATAACAAAAACTTATTTTCCCTCTGTGCCACTGGGCAGGGCCAGGAGAGCAGGTAGAGTCGCATTGCCACAGCTGTCTGTATGATTCAAAGGGCAATAAACCCTTTTACAAACAGCACAAAACCCCACCCCCACCTCCTGCAGGTGCAAGGTTTGTGTGTGTAGGTGACTTGCCATGCTAGAGCTGGGTGGGAATACAGGGCTGCTGGTGGCTGGATTGCAGCAGCCAGGTGCCTGATCTGTCCCTCAGTGATGTGCTGCAGTCTGCTTTGGCTTTGTCTCAGCGCTGGGGTGACCCCCACATGGTGTGGTGGCATCTCAGGGTGTCACCAGCCGGCACTGTAGCTAACCTGCCAAATAATCTGGGGCAGACGGGCAAAAATACCTGTGGAAGTGCCACATATCCAAGATGTACCATGCTAGCTGGGAACAACCCACAGCAATAACCACTCTGGCAACAGCCTGAGCGTGTGCATCAGACCTTCATGTGCCAGAGAATGATCCTGAGGTGATGGGGAAAGACAAAGCAGTGGGAGACATGTTAATTGTCTGGGTGTCCTTACCAGCCCTTCATCCTTATACTCAAGAGACCCAAGGGTTCCTAAGTATCTGCTGGTATCTGGCTTTCAGGAAGTTGAGGTAGTGGGAAGCATAGACTGAGGACTAGGTTTGTTTCCACCAAACAGCCATGGAAAATGCATGCTCCAAGGGCGTATGGGGTGTAAAATAGAGCGATTTACATGCAGGAGGCTTCTCACCTCTCTGTCTCCCAGATTTTAGCTGACTATGTAATATGCAAGGGTGTCAGAAAGAAATCATCAGGCTTGGATTATCTTCTTGCAGGGAAAGCATGAGCATAGATTTTGGAGATGAGCTACACCCTGCACTATGGTTAACCACATCAATGATCAAAAAGTCCCCTTGCTTATTTTAATAGAGAGATCATGCTTAGCATCGTACTTGATAAAGGCATGTTTTGCTAAGCCTGTTTTCTGTTTCAGTTTTTTACAAAGGATGTTGGGCCTTGCATATGTTGCTAGAGAAGTCTTGTGCTGCTGCTGTTGTAGACCTTGGCCCGTTCAAACTGGGGTGAAAAGCACAGTATGAACCCAAGTGTCCAGGGGGTGGGACAGCTGCTGGATCATGGTTTCTTCAAAGTGGGTGGCTGTGGGTGCTCTGATGATTTTGCTGTTTGCTGTTTTTTGTGTCCTTGATCCTAAACATAATAGTCATTATAACATCTGGCATGTGTAATGTGCTGTACATAGAACGCAGGAATCATTTGCTTTTCTGCACTGGCAAGCAGCCTTCCCTTAGGATGGAGGGACTGTTATTTAACAACCCATAGAAATACACATGGAAGCTGGAAGAGAAGTAAATATGAAGCAGGAAGCAAAGCTTTTTCAAGAACTGAAGAGGGAGGACTATTATTTAACACTCAGGGATGCTTTCTGTCCCTCGTGATCCTCCCATGGGGTCTTCTGAATCTGGGCTGGCCTTTCTCTTTGCTTTAACCAAGGCTGGATGGGTTCTGATGCAGTGAGTCCCCAAGAGAGTTGACAAAGGCTACCCCGGAGTGTCAAGAGGGAGATCGCAAAGCGGCGTTTTCAGTCTTGGTGCCTGATTTCATTCAAGCTGGCACCACACCTGTACAAGGGAAAGAAAATCAGCCAGGCAGCTAAACTTGTACTTCCTTTTGATATAGCAATACATTTTGTTAGAAACAATCAGTCAGTTATAATCCTTATGCAACAGCTGCAGTTTCTCCTCTCAGCCTCTCACACTGTGCCATTATAAATAGATTGTCATATTCCTTGCAGCATTAAATTGCTTTCTACATTCCCAGTCCCTGGGAGAACTGATTGACTTGGGAAACCTGCCATTTTGGTAGCCCTCCAGAAAAAGTGATTACTTATTTTTGCATCTGTTGCCAAACCCCTATAAGTATGTTACCATTAAAAAGTCAGTATTTAACCACAATTACCATAAGGGGGTATTTGATATGACAGTTGTTTCCTGCTGTGTTATGTTTCTCTGTACACAAAAAGTAAATGGGTGGTTTTAATTAGAGGAGGGGGCCTTCCTAGCTGTATCTACACTGCTTTGAACACACAATACATTCTTGCTTCTTTAACCAATACAGAGATTAAGGATTTAGAAGCACAGCCCACAAAAATCCCCAACCCAAGATCCAAACAGAAATATACCTGTTGTAGGGAGCACACGAGCAAACAAATGTGAAGTGCCTAAGGGTGGTGCTTTAAGTGGTGTGCTCATGTGGCTTTGGGATGCCATAGGAATAACAATATTCCCAGCATTTGCCTGTCCTGTGGCCCAGTGCAGAAATGCAAGCATGGCAGTGTGCTGGGCACTCGAATCGGGGATGTATCTCTGTGTTTAGCAAGATCTATTGCCATAACGACCTGATCCTGCTTTGGTGAGTCAGTGAAAACCTCCCCACTGAGGTGAATATGATACCATAACCCTTTAAAAACCTTCCAAGACAAGACAAGGTCTCATGCTTAGCTCTGCAAAATAGGACACTTTGTGCTGCGTGGTTCTTAATGAGGCAGTGTCTGTTGCATTTTAATAGCAATCTTTTAGGCATTGGCCCAGATTGGAGCTCCTTCAGTGGCTGTTTCTACACTTAATGTTGAGTGCTTATTGATTAAAACCCAAACACAGCCTCAGAAGCAGGGAGCAGTCCAGCCTGACCAGACTCTAGACTGATGCCCCCTCAGTCTTTGTTTTCTCCCCCTTTCTATCTAGTCCCATGAACAGTCAGTTTTTTACTGCAGAGGGAGAGGTGCAGAGCTGTTCTTGTCTCTGTTTTCTTCTTCACCAACTCTCTTTCTAATCTCACTGCATTTGGCAATTAAATGCCCCACGAGAAGGTTTGAGGTGGGCTGAGAATGGAGCTGAATCTCCCCTTCTAGGCCAACTGCTACAAAAAGACCAGTTAATACTCAAAGGCTAGGGGAGGAGGTGACATTCCTAAAGTGTCATTTTTGGGAGTTGATGAGCATAGAAGAGAGCCTGCTGGACTCATCTCTCAAGAGAAGTGAAAAATGGAAGAGACATCAAGTTTATAGCTGAGGCTTAGGGTGGATATTAGCAGGTTCCTCTAGGGCAGCTGTTATCATGCAAAGACTTTCTGATGAGCTTGTGATCCAACAGGGATCTCATAAATGTATGTTCCTCTAGGGACTGGTGGCAGGTACAGACTCTGGTTTGGGTCACAGCTTTACACTTGGATGATTCTCCTCTTCTGAAATGCCTCATTAAAGTGAAACCTGAATGCAGAGACCTCAGAGTGCTTTTTGCAATAGGTAAACATAGCAATTTCATAGTTTTGGATAAGGGCAGGATTTCTAATGGTAGCCATATGTCTACCATCATCTGCTGTCTGTTTTTTGTGAGAGGTCCTGTTTGACATGTATTTTAGTATTGGATTATAGACAACAGACTATTTCTTGATTGATGGTACAGGAACATGAGGCAGAAATCATTTGTAATTGATGCTCACAAAAAGGTACAGATATACAAAATTCTATTCCTTTGAATTGAGTAAGAATTTAAAGTTACTTACTAGGCTGTCTGATTTTACATCTGGTCTGTGGAGTGTTTTAGCAGGCTCAGCCTATTTAGATTGAGCAGATACTTATTGCATGCTAATCAGAGTACCTACTGATTTAGCACATCTAATGTTTTCCATCTAACTAATAGGAATCTCTTCAGTTGTTCTTTTCCTCCATAAATCCTTTTAATGCCCAATGCTCTTTTTTAATATGCAAGTCCTTTCTCCTGAATGTGAAGAGCAAGATTAAATAGGATGCTTACAGTATCACTTGTAAAGAAGTAGCTCTATACTACTGAAAGCAGCTGGCTAGTAAGTACTGTAAAATCAGCATCCTTTTGTACTTTCAACCAGAGCATTAGGGAGCTTCCTGCCATGGTGCACCGTCAAATCCAGGTCTGGGAGGACATAAATGCCAAGATCCTGGAGTTTTTTCCCCAAAGCAAGGAAGAGATCACAAACCATTACATATCTACTGTATTGCCCCTGTACTGCCTTATTGCTGAGCTGCAGTGCCTTATCAGTACTTCCTTCTGTCATTCCCTGTTGCCAGACCTCTACAAAATGCCTGAAAAGCCTTCAACGTGAGGTAGGAAAGATGATGCCTGTCTCCAAGTTATGAAGATTGTTTACAATCCAAATATTTGAAGATGTTGCTAGTTATATTGTAACCAGAACCCATGTAACTCAATGCTTTAATTAAAGGTTTCTGTTGACTGAAGCACAGATGATAGCTGATTTAAAAGCTGTTGCTGCAGCTAGGTTTTATCTACCTCTAAAGCTGACACCAGAAAACATGTAGTTCAGAGCAAATATAAATTAAAAAAGAAAAAAAAAAGTTACTGTCTGGTTGCTGTGCAAATTCAGTCAGCTATGAGTAGTCTGCCATAACAGGAAGAATATCTCTGATGGTGAAAACGGCACTCTCTGAGAAAGCCTCCAGCTTGTATTTTCTTCTGTTTTGTGACTCTATGGTTTTAATCTCTCCCAGGACTCTCTGCCCACAGCAAATACCATCTGAACAACTTTCTATGGGCTCTTCACAGCTTCCTACCTCTTCTGTGGTTTGGCCAATATTGTTGCTATTGGTCTTGGAGACTCAGTCGTGTAGTAGCAGATAGTGAGGGACTCAGATTGGCAGTGCAAAGGCATGAGCTCAAACCTTACCAGCTTTCTTGTTCCTAATAAATGTAAGCAGAAATCTTCCCTGAGGAGGATTTTAAAAAGGCATCAGCTGCTCTGGAGATGTATCCAAACCTCTGGACCTTTTTAGGTTTGCCCATCACTTCTTAGAATTGGGAAAGAAATGCATGACTCTTTGAGGAAGGTATTTTAAGCTTATTTTCTTTAATCTTCTGGGTTCTGTGGTTTTGACTCCCCTGAGGTCATACAGATATTTTTAAATGAATTCTCACTGCTTGAATAACAAGAAAATAGCATCTTGGTTTTCAACTTCTTTATTCTCCAGCTTCATAACTTTGGGCACTCCTGAAGTGAAGCTGAAGTTGTTGGGCCATTTCAAGAGTCCTTTTGTATTTACACTAATAACAAACCTTCTCCCTCAAAGAACATTTGCCATACTTCAGATGTTTATTGTTCAGCTGGGCCAGTGAACAGCTGTATTGAGCAAAGCCCCATGTGACACCCATTGCATTCCTGGGTGATTATAGAGTACTGCCAGCCACTGTTCAATGTGTATGTTGCAGTAGAATCCGCATGGCCCCGAGCACAGAGAAGGAGGGGGAAAAAAGCCCTTGCAATCTGAGTATGAAATCAGTGCACAGGGATATGAAAAGCAAGGGAGAGGTCGGTGCACCCCTGGTAAAATGCCTATTGTGCCTCCTTGCACTGAATCTGTGCCTGTTTCTTGACAGGAGAGCACTCAGCTCAGCCTGTGTGTTCGTGTGCCTCAGCACGGAGCCTTTGGAGCTGTTTTCCCCAGAGATGGCTCAGAGCTTTTCTCCAAACCACATTTGCATTGGAAAATGGAGTCTGTCAAAATATAACATGTTGTGGGCTCACACTAGCATTCAGGGGGTAGAAGGAGGGGACACATGGCTGCTTTGGGCATCTTCAGCTTGTTCTGAGTGGTGCCAGACTGGATTGATGTGACAAGAGGAAGGCATTTTGTTTCAACCAGCAGTGCTCCTATTGCTTTTCACTTGGTCGATTGAAGTTGAAGGGAATGTTAACATTAAAATCTAGCAAAGCCAACAGCACTTCACATTGTGGTATCGTAGAAGTGAGGTATTTCTGCACTTTTGAATTGATTTGTCTTAAAATAATTTCTAGCTATCAGAAAAACTTAAAAATTGGATTTTTTAGGTTTGTTATGACACAGAGTTGGAAATGCTGGAGCTGAATGTGTCCCTGAAACGACATCATCTTGCTCTGACCTGTGCCAGATACCAGTGCCTGAAAAATTAAATTTCCAGACCAAAAAGCTTAGGAGAATTTTATTCTCTGATTCACTTTTTAAAATTTTTGCTGTAGTAACCAAGTTACTTAGCTTTGCTAATAGGGATAAGTTTTTAAATCA
Source organism: Horornis vulcanius (assembly GCA_013401035.1). Classification (NCBI taxonomy): domain Eukaryota; kingdom Metazoa; phylum Chordata; class Aves; order Passeriformes; family Scotocercidae; genus Horornis; species Horornis vulcanius. The sequence continues at coordinate 1,405 of VZUA01096870.1, read as the reverse complement.
TCCATGGTGCTTAGATTGCTGCCCTGCCATGAGCTACTGTCTTGGTAATGTCATCCAACAGGCACAAAGGAAGAATGAACTATGGCAACTTGTTAATAAAAATAGTTTTAGTGCTTGGGATTGTTTCAAACATGTTCTGCTTGGGTGGATTTTTGTGCTAAGAACAATGTTTTTCCTCACCCCTGAATCATCTAAAACAAAAGAAAAGGCCATGCAGCTGTTGATTGTCTTTTAGCAGTTCCCAAGTAAAGAAGGAAATTATATTCAGGCAGGCTTTTAAATTTGATTTGGAAGTCTCATCTGGACTTGTCTTGCATGAGAGCCTTCCATTTCACTAGCCCTCTGCTGTGTGCAAGCTGGCTCTACTCCTCAGCTTGGCAAATAATAGCCTCAAACGTGGGTTAAACTGACAAGCGGCTCCTTAAAAAAAGCCTTTTTTAAATGGCTCTGTGAGAATTTCCAGCAAGTCCGCAAAATGTTTCAGGAACATTGGATCCGAAATTAGCTCCTTCTGATTAACTTCCATGCAGCAGGCTATTGCGGGGCCACCTCGATTCTTCCTGTTAATAAGGCTTATTTAAGGGGCAGAATAATGACAGTCTTGCAAAATGCCTGCTTTTGCAGGATTTTTGCTACAGTTTTGATGACTCAGAGTTATCAGATGTGATTCTTTTGAATTACACGTGGCCAGTAACTGTTAACACTTTTGCAGGGTATTAAAAAATTGAAATTCTTTCATGGTAGCATTTTTCTTAGGAAATAGGAAATGAGGCTTTGCAGGCTGTGCAGAAATTTAGTGCAGGTTTTGGGTTCCTTTTTTTCTGATGCTATTTTCTACAAAATTAAATACTCCTTAAAAGAATGTTTTAGTTCGTGTAAGATTAAAAAAGGTTTTCATTTGGAGCAAATAATTTCTCCAAACCCTAGATTAGGCTGTGCCTAATGAACTTAAAGAATTGATTTTGCTTGGGAGCCAGTACCCCGCGTCAGATTCTTTGGGACTTGCTTTCATGAGATGGAGAAACTGGGAATGGAGCTGCTAACCATGGTAGAGCCCACATCCCTGAACCCAGGGGGAATTAAAAAAAAAAATCACTTTTTGTGTACAGCTCTTGGTCTCTGTCTGCCACTACCTTGCTAAGAAACTTCTCTGAATATTTACTCACTACCCTGATTTAAGTGGAGGTCTGTTCAATGTCTCTCCCTTTTTCCCCCCCTTTTTCATCTGAAGTGCTGACTTTGGAGGACATTTTCTCACAGATAGTGGGGAACAAGATACAATTTTCCCTTGAGTTGCTTCCCAATCCTGTTCCTATCTAGCCTTAATTAGCCCAGCAGGACCAAAGGGATGGCCATTTGTGTTTCCCAGTTGGGAAAGGATCCAGCCTGGAACAGCAGGCAGGTA
>VZUA01096858.1:0-11353 GCA_013401035.1 Horornis vulcanius | reverse complement strand
AAAAAAAAAAAAAAAAAGGAAAGCAAGCTAACAGTCTATTGAGCTATAAGTCTTTTCAACTTAAATGCAGAGGAAAAATCTGCAAAGACTTCAGAGACAACAGGTGCCATCTACAGCTTTTCATCTTGATCTAAACAGCGTGAAATTGTATATTTGTACCTGTGACTCCCACCATCTGCCCCTGAGATCAGGCTGAACAATTATTTGCTGGGACTGCATATTACATTATGGAAACATTACATGAAGCAACCTTCAGTCATCAGGGGCCACACTTCTGTTAGTAAAAATGAAAGAGGCAACAATCTTCACCATTTGATTTCTGGCATAGAAACCTCTTCTATGCAAGGGATTAACAGTATTTCTAAAAATTATTTTCTATAGCTGATATGTAAGTTATTTTAGAATTAATGCAACTGCCTTTTATGCTGGGTGGGTAAATAACCTTATCAAGAAGACTGCCTTGGGAATATATTAAAATATGTAATTGGCATCTCAGTGCTTCCTCCTCCACATTTGAGCCAAGAAACTATGCCCCTTAGCCAACTCATCATGCTTTATCTGAGAATGTGTCTTTCTTCCTTCTGAAATTTGAAAGCAAGATTACAAATATGAATGTGCTGTATTTTTATTGATATTCCATTTCTATTAAATACTGTCTGCAAATATCAGTGGGTGAGTTCTTCCAAGGGTAGGGAATTGGACAACCAAGATCCTCACTTTGCCCAAGCTCCCTCAGGCTGGTCACAGAATCATAGACCCATTCAGGCTGTGCAGGGGCTCAGTGCCCTGCTCTTAATGCTCATTAGCAACAGGATGTATCAGCTCTGGAGGAGAACCAGGCTAGCAGAGCTGCATGGTTCTGCTCTCCAGGCTAGTACAGATGGCTCCACAAATCGTGCTTTGTGCTGCACAGTTGTATCCTGAGAACCCCAGTCAACACAAGAGGGAAAAACAGCCCTCTTTGGAATTGGTTAGAAGTTGGAAATCCAGCCTTTCTTAATGCAGAAATGTGTACCATTCATACTGCTGTATGCATGCAAAATGCAGGACAGTCTTTTCTATGGTAACTTGACAGGTGTCACAGAAGTGCAAAATGGGGATTGGCCTTAATGAGTCCTGCAAACTACCATAGAATTTATAAAGTGGGATCTAGACCCAAAGGGACACAACTTACCAGTTCCATGGCATTTCAATGTTTCAAAGACATCAACACAGCTATATGTATACTCTAATTTGCACTTTCTCTAATTGTTTCAATTTTTTCTTCTCCATAAGAATTAAAGTTTTCCACTTTGGTAGAACATTAAAGAAATTAGAAAATATCACAGAAAATTTTTAGAGTCTACTTAATGCCCTTTAAGTGATTTATATGTTTCCTACCTTGAGTTTAGAAATAAGAGCTGAGGCTGAAAGGCCAATTTTATCAGACATTAAACATTCACTGTGTTGGGAGGTAGCCTGTTCCTTTCATTTCACTGGCAAAAAGGAGAGCAACTCCCCTGAGATTCCTAAAGCAGGTCTGGGCTAGTAAACAACCTCAGAGAGGTGGAATGAAATGAAATGAAATGAAATGAAATGAAATTAATACAAAAGTGAATTCCATCCAAGAGTGCTCCATCTTCACCCACATACTTTGCAGTCAGAAAACCTGGCCACTGTAAGCAAAGCAGTGAACCATTATTTTTTAAGACATATTAGAAAATTTCTTCCTGTTTTCTATTCCCCCTAGCATATGAGCAGAGGAGGAGCATCCTTGATGCACAATGCCTCCAAGGGCTGCTTTTGTGGTGCTTCAGCCTGTGCCACTCATCTTACACAGCGCTGTGTCTAAAGACACAAACATGCCAGAATGGCTAGCAACAAATATCAACATTGTAGTCAGGCATAAGAACATTGAACCACCTGAAAAAACCATGATGGCTTCACTGACTGAGATGAAAAAATATGAACTATGCATTAAAATTAATTTAGTTTGCAAAACATATTTTAATGTAACAAGACCTTTTTAGGCACTATATGGTGTTGGTCATCACACAGAGAAAGTATTTTAAATATGTTTTTCATCCTTTTTACCCTCATATTGCACTGCTTATAATTATTTTGATCCTCAGGAAAAGCTCTACTAAGACGTGACTGCAAATACGGCATAGGAACAAGAAATTCCCAACCAATTTTAAACACTTTTTCTCTGTGTCCTCCCTACTTCAAATCTCTTCAGACTATGTGTAGTAGAAATGGAATGCAGAGTGTCTTGTGGTATGGATTCTCATTCAATTTAAAAAGCCAACACTTGCATATTTTGGCCAATAAAGCACTCTACTTTTGCCAAACTATCTGAATAGTTTAGTCTATTCTTAGACTAAAGAAGAGTCCTTCTTGAGACAGATGTAGAGCCTCCAGTAGCATTTAGAGTGTTTTGGATGTGTGAGACCATGAATTCTTCTAAGTGTACAGATTCCTTTAATTTGAATGAGTTAATTAGCTACACCTAAGGAATTGGAGTACAACAGGACTGCAGGTGAAATAAAAAGGTAAAGAGGCTACAATATGAATGGTGTATGACAGGCTGGGTTCTTTGAAGGTACAAATGCAAGAATGGAGAATGTGCTCTTCTGCTATCTATAAATTTGAGAAAACTAATTTAATATTTGCCTACCTATTTTAGCTTCTGCTGCACATAAACGAACATATATTATTCATAATATTTCCTTCATTTTGATTTGATCTTCCCACTCAACTCTCAGTAAGTCTTGGTTTTAATTAGGCCAGCTGCATCTTGTAAAGTAATGGAGGCACAACTTTAAAACTATGAATTCCGAAGAGTAAATGCAGCCTCACATGAAGAAACTTATCACAAAAAATAATTTGACGTTAATGTTTGAAGCTTTGCATTTCTGTAATGTGATAAGTGAGAATAATTTCCTCTTGCTGTAATTCTTATAGGACACAATGTTCATTTAATACAAAATTTAATAGAGCGGAATGTGCTCATGAAATGTGAAAAGATTAGAAAAAGTTATGCAGCATGCATTTCAATGCAACTTGTCCCACACATCTATTTTAGTTATTGCAGACCACCTGTTAACTAAATGCCTCGTGACGAGACAAAAGTATCATGTATCTGCTGCGGCTGTGCCACTTTGAATACTAAGGAAGAATACCACTTGTCATTCACATCATTGGCTTGACAGAAGATAGCAGTCCAACTTCCTGATAGCAGGTATGTATCACTAGCACAGGATTCACTGCTGTATTGTCATTTAAAGGCACAATAGTTATTACATTTCTTGTTAAACATTTGAGGAGTACCCTAATGATGTGTAAGTAATGCCTAATCAACACATTGAGATTCATAATGATTCACCACAAACAAATATGCTTCAAATAAGTAATTTATTTGCAAAGACACTCCATGCAATCTAAGACTAGTGAGCTCAGTCCACATTCCAAGGTAATCTTGTTTCAGTTGAATAAACAAGGATCCAGACATGAATAACAAGAATTCATGAATAATAACAATTAACAAACAGTATTCATTATCTATTCATCCACAAGTTGATAAAATGCAGATCTCTAAACTGTAATTTCTGAAAATCAAAGAATGACAGAATAGTTAGTGTTGGAAGGGACTTCTGGGGACCATCTAGTCCAATCCCTCTGACAAGGCAGGGTCACCTAGAGCAGGTTACACAGGTGGGTTTTGAATGTCTCCAGGGAAGGAGACTCCATGACCTCCCTGGGCATCTCATTCCAGTGCTTTACCATCCTCAACATAAAGTTCTTCATCATGCTGAGATGGAACTTCATGTGTTTTAATTTATGGTCACTACTCCTCATCTTGTCACCGAGTACAGCTGAAAATAGTTTAGAACCATCCTCTTGACACCTGCCTTTGAGATATTTGCATGCCTCAGTGGTCTCTAGACTACACAGGCCCAGTTTCCGCAGTTTTTCCTTATAAGAGAGATGCTCTAGATCCCAAATGATCTTTGTGGCTTCTTGGGGACTCTCTCCAGTAGCTCCTTATCTTTCTTATACTGAAGAGCCCAGCACTGAACACAGCATTTCAGATGTGACCTCACTAGGGGTGAGCAGAGGGGCAGGATCACCTCCCTCGACCTGCTGGAAATGCTTTTCCTAGTGCACCCCAGGACACCAACAGCCCTCCCTACATAATTTGGCAAAAACGTTTGTCAAAACCAATATTCCACAAGAGTTGACATTTTGAACTGTCTTTTTCTATATGACAAAGTCTTTATAATTCCATGGTTTACTCACAAAAGATTTATCTTTAAAAAGTAATAAAAACATGCTAGGTACTGAATGCATTTATTATTGGTTTATTAAATACCTTTCTTTTAATGTAAGAATTACATTTGTAAGTGTGCAAAGATAATACAAGGCATGATTATGTGAAAACACCAGGGTTTGTGAGATCATGCTAACTGTATTAAAGAAACAGTAATATCTAATGTGAGAAAAACCTGTTTCAGTATCAATTTCCATTGCTGACAGATCTTACTCAGTTTTCAAAACTGTTTGCTACTTCCATATCACATCATTGCATGAAAATGTCAATCAATTTTGAAATCTTCCTTCTGCCACTTTTAATTACATTAAATAAAACAATCAATATGCTACCTATCACACAGTAATTGGAACTGTTAACATTTTAAAGTTTGCTTGTATTACTGTATATTTACTTCTTACTTCTAGCAGAAGAATTTATATATGTTCTACTGTGAGTCTGCAGCAAGTCAGAAAGTTTGACACAATATTGTGTAGCTATTGCAAAGTTTGAACATATATGAAATAATTTTCTTCACCTCTGTGCTCCAAAATTGTTTCTACAGTTAAGATTTTGGCTGAGCATTGCATGATTCCCTTCCACTCACAACTTCTCCTAGTCCAGAATCACAGTATTTCCTGACTGTCCCTCATTTAAATCTGTTATGAGTTTGATAAAAATCTGTGAGATTGCAGTGGTTTGACCCTGGCTGGATGCCAGGCACCGACCAGAGCTGCTCTACCACTCCCCTCCACAACAGGATGGTGGAGACAAAACATAATGAAAGGTTTGTGGGTTGAGATAAAGTCTGGGAGAGAGATCACCCACCAAATAATCTTGTGGGTAAAACAGACTTGAGGATATTAATTGAATTCATTACTGACAAAATCAAAGCAGAATAATGAGAATTAAAATACAAGTTAAAAACACCTTTCCCCCAGCCCTCCCTCCTTCCCAGCTCTACCTCCTCCCCATAGCTGTGCAGAGAGACAAGGAATGGGGGCTACAGTCAGTTCATCACCTGTTGTTTCTGCCACCACTCATGGAGAGGAGTCCTGCCCCTGCTCCAGTGTAGGGGCCCTCCCACAGGAGACAGTTCTCTATGAACTTCTCCAACATGAGTCCATCCCCAAACTGCTCCACTGTGGTTCACTCTTCCCCAGGGTGCAATCCTTCAGGCACAGCCTGCTCCAGTGTGGGTCCCCCACACCATCACAAGCCCTATCAGGAAACCTGCTCCAGCATGGGCTCCTCTCTCCATGGGTCTGCAGGTCCCTGCCAGGAGCCTGGCCCAGCACAGGCCTCCCTTAGATTCACAGCCTCCTCTCAGGCTTCCATCTGCTCTGGTGTGAAGTCCTCCACAGTCTGCAGGTGGATCTCTGCATCCCTGTGGTCCTATATGGGCTGCAGGGGAATTCAGCTCTGGTGCTTGGAGCAGCTCCTCCTCGTTNTGATCTTTGTGGCTTCTTGGGGACTCTCTCCAGTAGCTCCTTATCTTTCTTATACTGAAGAGCCCAGCACTGAACACAGCATTTCAGATGTGACCTCACTAGGGGTGAGCAGAGGGGCAGGATCACCTCCCTCGACCTGCTGGAAATGCTTTTCCTAGTGCACCCCAGGACACCAACAGCCCTCCCTACATAATTTGGCAAAAACGTTTGTCAAAACCAATATTCCACAAGAGTTGACATTTTGAACTGTCTTTTTCTATATGACAAAGTCTTTATAATTCCATGGTTTACTCACAAAAGATTTATCTTTAAAAAGTAATAAAAACATGCTAGGTACTGAATGCATTTATTATTGGTTTATTAAATACCTTTCTTTTAATGTAAGAATTACATTTGTAAGTGTGCAAAGATAATACAAGGCATGATTATGTGAAAACACCAGGGTTTGTGAGATCATGCTAACTGTATTAAAGAAACAGTAATATCTAATGTGAGAAAAACCTGTTTCAGTATCAATTTCCATTGCTGACAGATCTTACTCAGTTTTCAAAACTGTTTGCTACTTCCATATCACATCATTGCATGAAAATGTCAATCAATTTTGAAATCTTCCTTCTGCCACTTTTAATTACATTAAATAAAACAATCAATATGCTACCTATCACACAGTAATTGGAACTGTTAACATTTTAAAGTTTGCTTGTATTACTGTATATTTACTTCTTACTTCTAGCAGAAGAATTTATATATGTTCTACTGTGAGTCTGCAGCAAGTCAGAAAGTTTGACACAATATTGTGTAGCTATTGCAAAGTTTGAACATATATGAAATAATTTTCTTCACCTCTGTGCTCCAAAATTGTTTCTACAGTTAAGATTTTGGCTGAGCATTGCATGATTCCCTTCCACTCACAACTTCTCCTAGTCCAGAATCACAGTATTTCCTGACTGTCCCTCATTTAAATCTGTTATGAGTTTGATAAAAATCTGTGAGATTGCAGTGGTTTGACCCTGGCTGGATGCCAGGCACCGACCAGAGCTGCTCTACCACTCCCCTCCACAACAGGATGGTGGAGACAAAACATAATGAAAGGTTTGTGGGTTGAGATAAAGTCTGGGAGAGAGATCACCCACCAAATAATCTTGTGGGTAAAACAGACTTGAGGATATTAATTGAATTCATTACTGACAAAATCAAAGCAGAATAATGAGAATTAAAATACAAGTTAAAAACACCTTTCCCCCAGCCCTCCCTCCTTCCCAGCTCTACCTCCTCCCCATAGCTGTGCAGAGAGACAAGGAATGGGGGCTACAGTCAGTTCATCACCTGTTGTTTCTGCCACCACTCATGGAGAGGAGTCCTGCCCCTGCTCCAGTGTAGGGGCCCTCCCACAGGAGACAGTTCTCTATGAACTTCTCCAACATGAGTCCATCCCCAAACTGCTCCACTGTGGTTCACACTTCCCCAGGGTGCAATCCTTCAGGCACAGCCTGCTCCAGTGTGGGTTCCCCACACCATCACAAGCCCTATCAGGAAACCTGCTCCAGCATGGGCTCCTCTCTCCATGGGTCTGCAGGTCCCTGCCAGGAGCCTGGCCCAGCACAGGCCTCCCTTAGATTCACAGCCTCCTCTCAGGCTTCCATCTGCTCTGGTGTGAAGTCCTCCACAGTCTGCAGGTGGATCTCTGCATCCCTGTGGTCCTATATGGGCTGCAGGGGAATTCAGCTCTGGTGCTTGGAGCAGCTCCTCCTCGTTCTTCTCCACTGACCTTGGTGTCTGCAGGGCTGTTCCTCTCACTCATTCACTTCACTCTTTTCTGACCTCAATTACATCTGCGCAATAATTTTGGAGGTTTTTTCTTCTTAAATATTTTATCACAGAGGCATTGGCACCATTTAAGATCGGCTTGGCCTTGGCCAACAGGGGTCTGTCTTGGAGTTGGCTGGCACTGGGTGAAGCTTCTGGCAGCTTCCAACAGAAGCCACCCCTGTAGCCCTCCCACTACCAAAACCTGGCCATGTGAACCCAGAACAGAGAAAAACCCTTCAAATATGCTTCAAGATATGCCAAAGTTTGCCTAGATTTGGCACATCTGAGCAGGATTACTCTGTCATGAATTGAAAAGCCTGGTTCAAAAGGCACCCAGAGACTTACTATTTGTGGATCACTGACACAATAAACCAGAAGTTTTCAAGGAACCATTTGGGTAAATCATATTGCTTTGTATGCACTACCTGGGTAATCTTTAATGTATCACTTATTGACACAATTCAGAACCATGTCAGACTACTCAGGCTGTGCTAAGGGAGCATTAAGGCTGTACAAAATCCTGTAACCTGTCTGTACAAAATCCTGTAACCTGTCTGTACAAAATCCTGTAACCTGTCTGTACAAAATCCTAAGCTCAGCCTCTTAAAAATCCTTATTGAATTTTTTCAGCTAAAATTATTCACAGTTTTGTGAGTGACCAGTTCTTTGTGTGAAGTAACTTGTTTTAAAGCATGTGCCTGCCACAACATAATCCTGAATGCCACTCTGGCACCATCTGGAGACCAAGACCTGTGTCACCCTTCAGGAATAACAGATATCCAAGGATTTTGTGTCCCTTATTTGTCATCCAGAAGAGCACTAAGGACACCATAAATTACCTGCCATGGCATAGGAGCACCAACCAGCTATCAGTGACTTGACAAACCTCTGTCTTTCTCCATAGTTTCTCCATAGTCTTACATTCAACTCCTGCTTAGATTTTGGTCAGCACACAGCTCATGCTGTCCATGCCCTGCAACAGCACTGGGACCAATGCCATTAGGTCAAAGTGATGGCAACAAATAGGCACCACATGGCTGCCAGAAAGGACTACACTCATTACACAGACACTGTCACCTGCAGCTTTCTGTCTCCTGCAGACACAATCCTTGCACACTGATTTACTGGCACTTTTCTTCAGAACCTGCTCCCTCAAAGAAATTGGACAGACCAAACTTTCCGGCTTGAAAGTGTAAATACTTCAGCTTACACAAGGAGTTTTTGAAACAGGTCTAACAGCAGCTGGAGAGCTGGGGCTTTCATGCTTCCTGGTGTGATACAAGGGATGCTACATTGTGATGGAAGAGGAAGAATGAGCACTCTCACCATTGGCTAGATTACTGTTTTGTGCACAGGTGCACAAATTACAAGTTGTGAGCTGCAAGTAATAAATTAGAGAACTAGTAAGTTAGAAACTTCAAGAACTAAGTGATGAATTAGTGAACTCACTTTAGACTATAGTGGACACAGGGGACTAAGCCCCTGTAGGTTGTGTTTGTTTTCTCCTCTAACGAGCTCATATAATAGTTTATTTAACAGAACACCTCATCTGTAAATTTGAGAGATCCAAACAGACCATGACAGTAGCCATCTTCCAAGGTTTAATTGCCTATGCTCAAGTTCTGACCCGATCTGGTGTAGCCACATAACTGGGGATCCAATTTTGCAGAAGGGACCCAAGTGGATCTTGCTCAATGTCCTACTGCTTGGTACAAAACTGGTTGGACAACTGGAGGCTCACTAGCAACTGAGAGTATTTAAGAGTCACACACAGAAGGTTGTATAGAACCTGTCCTGGCTTTAGTATTAACCAACATTTTCAGCAAGAGTCTGAAGACTAAATAGAATGGCTTCCTATGCTGTTTGTATTCTATTATTACTGTGATTGTATTTCTGAAAGATAAAACTATAAGGGGCTGCACATATTTAGGATAATATCATTAGAGTTCAAATATCCTTAACAAACAAGAAATGATCTACTGAAAACCAGGAAACAATTCACCATAAATATATGCAGGTTCCTATTCTTAGCAATAATTGACTACACAAATGTAGGACGTACAGCATTTGAATTTGATAACAGATACTCAAAAACAGATTTTAGGGATTACAATGGATCACAAAAGGAACATCAGTGAATAATGGATAACGTTCTACCCACAAGATAAAAACATCCAGCCATGCAAAGATTTATAATTAGGAATATGTAAAGATGAGAAACAGTCTCCTTGCTCTGACTAACATGGATTAAGTTTCAGCTTGAATATGGGATCCAGGACACAGAATTTCAAGAAAGTGGCAGCAATCTAAGCATAAAACATAAAGAGTCAATTAAAATGGAAAGCTGTGGTTATTTAGTCAAAGCTACAACTAACTTAGAAATGGCTTATGCTGCAGCAAAAAATATTCATGGCGGACACTGGGAAAATCTTACTAACAATGGAGGAGCAAAGCCCTTGAACAGGTTGCATATTCTGAAAGGGGATAGTCTGAAGTCTTCTGTACTGGAAGCATATTAAAAATTGTTATAATAAATCCCTTTGTCAGAAAAGATATTATACATATTACAGTGCCCATACTGGATGTGGAAGGTCATTCTAGCCTATTCCAAATGTTAGAAATAAAGTACCACAAGGCTGCAAGGAAAAATTAAAATTTTGATTATTCTTGTTCTTGTCATTGCCATTTATTTGTATTACAAAAGCATCACTAATCATGATGATGTTTGCTCAATTTTCATTCATTTATGATCCTTTTCCAAAGTCTATTTCTTACCTTAATGAAGCATTTTTAAAAAAAAAAATCATGACAAAGTCTAAAGATTAACATGTAACATATTTGATAGTTAAGTAAGCTGTCTTTACATGCAACAGGAAGACTTTCAAAAATAAATCAATAAACATGTATCAGATTCAATATTCAATCTCCCAACAAGAAAAGAAGTATATTTTATGTTTTTGTACCCTTAAAACTGTATATCAATATTATTAGGTTATATATTGTGTATATTCTCAGTATGGTTTCCTCAGCAACTATATTTTGGGTATCTTTGCTATGGCAACCAAAGATGATTGCTTATTTTACTGTTTCGATTAATAATCCATGGTCTGAACCATAAAAGCAATAGTTAGAGAATACATCTACAAAAGGCTAAATAAACATGTGTTACAGAAGTGCAAGTTTTCTGAAAGTGTTATTACTCTAGTGTGGGAATAATACATAGGTACATCACTTATTAGACTCTGTATTTCAATGCTTAAAATAGAAACACTGGGCTCAGTTCTAGCCTTACACAGAGGAGGGCACAATAGTGGGTTTTACAACATATGTGACAATCATCTATTATGCGAGAATCACATTATGTCAGAATCAACTACTTTTATATGAAGCCAAGAGAATGAATTTCCCAGCATGCCCTTCTGCTCCAGTCTTGCCCTCAACTGCATGACAACAAATCTATTAAGTCAAAGGAGTCCCTCTGTAAACTGAAATTTAACTTCTGACTTGAAACTCAGAAAACTGAAAGAGAATTGGGCCTTTGTCAATTTTGTTTGTAGAATTTCTAATCACACTTAGCTTATTGTTATGTAACGGGCAAAGTAAGTTTCTATAAGACTGCAAAAGACTGGTGACAAAATATTCTCAATCAAGAGCATTTTAGATTTTTGGATGGTAAGCAGAAAAGCTGAATACATCTCTAAGTAAACATCTTTTTCTCTCTTTACTTTAAACAAATATATAGAGAATCTAGATGATCTTAACCATTTTACAATTTCCACATATATAAGAATTTTTTTTTTTTTTT